>JAOUZG010034401.1:132674-150362 GCA_026289955.1 Argiope argentata | reverse complement strand
ATATATATATATATATATATATATATATATATATATATATATATATTCTGCATAGTGATTATTAGACCAGACTTCCTGTCTGCTATTCAATCTCTTGAAAATAGACAATATACAGATATTACCCATATAATGGAGCACAGAGAGTCTGTTTATTTCCATTGGGTCCCAGCTCATTGCGAGATTCCTGAGAACGAGGCTGCCAACTTCTTGGCTAAAAGGGTGCAAGTCTCCTCCAGAGATCTTTGAAAGAAGAATATATGCTTACATGATAAAGCAAAGAGCAATGTACTTGTAGACCATGGTCCTCACTACTTGAAAATATACAGTTGATTCTCCTAGAAGTTGTGGGTGAATGGTAGGACCCAACTCGCAACGTTAGGGTTCACAGTCGAGTAAGTAGACCACTAGACAAAAGTGAGCACTCCAACTCAGAAGTTGTTATATGGATTATAAAGCTATTACCGTATACTCCCCCACCACAGTGAGTGGGTGGGGAGACGAATGATGTATATTTACACCAAGCGGATGGCGAGCGGGTGTACGTTGTTATTGATGACGTTGGTTATTGTTTTTAATGCCCCTGAAAAATTTTGCTATCGATAGAGGGCGCTACAACAGATGTATAAAGGTGCTTTTTGAAGGTCGTGGGTCATTGTGGATGAATGATGTAGACTGAACTCGCAACGCTAGGGTTCGCAGCCGAGTAGCTAGACCACTATACAAAAGTGATCACTCCAGTCCAGAAGTTGTTATCTGACTTAAGAAGCTATCACTACAAAATTTCATTGCGGCATTTATCCGTCTTACTAAAGGCCATGATTGTTTTCCCACGAACGTATTGGCTTAGGCTTAGTGACTTCCCTTAATGTCCTCTGCTGTGCGGGTAGCATCAAATTTTTGATGCTACTCATCTTGCCTCTTGCTCTATAGTTGCGTTTTTAAACAATCTTCTGGTCAAGTGTTATAATTCAATTATTATTTTGTTCATTATATTAAGAAGTACAAAGTTCCCTTTCTTCCATGTAGATAAAGCAAATTCTCTGTTGGTATCGATCATACTAGTAACACATCTATTATGTTAAATGACTTTTTTTTTATTCCTGGTTTAAATTCTTCCTCAGTACGAATGTATAAGAAACAAGCTGGAATGGTCTCCCCCAAAACTTTCTTGCACACTCTCTAATAAAGATGTTACCCATGACATCTAACAAAGCACCAGCGAACAATAGTTAAGAAATAATAACAATTGATGTGAGTTTAGCATTTATACTGAATTTATCATGTTATCCTTGGTGAGTTTTTTTCCCCTGCATTCCTAGGCATCTGACATCTAATTAATTCGAATTTGTGCTTCAGATGCGTTTTCTCTAGCCGACTGCAAAGAAAATTTGGCGTAGAATTATACTTGTCACAAAATTACATACCAAATTTGGTTTATTAAAGTCATTGCGGTTTTGAGTTATTGCATTTGCATTCTTTGATACTATAGATGTATTGGATATTATCTATCTAACTCTCTTCGTTTCGTGGTTATCATGTTAACTTATATATGAATAACCAAAAAGACAAAATTCCCAGACGGATTTCGCTCAAAATCTGTCTACAAATTTGATGTAAAGACCATATATCAAATTTTAAATGTTTAGCTCAAGATTGTCTTAGCTTTGGAGTTAGCTTTCTCACCAACAAAGAGGCATTATCGAATGAAACATGCGAAATTAAATTAATATCAGAGAGAAACGCGAGGAAATATATATATTTATACATAAACAACGAATGACTAAGAGGCGAATGGACGCGCCATAAATACGCACACATTCACAAATTATAAATACCCCTCCGCTCATGATCTTCATAATGCTCATAATTCACGACAAAATCTTTTGTTTAGAACCATATTTCCGGACCAGCTCGGATGCTTCCAATAACAAAGCTGATAAAAGGAAAAGTTTTTGTCATAGGACAGTCTGTTGGTGTTAGTCTACAAAACGTCGAGGAAATAATCGAACCTGTGGAAACAGCCTACAAACTCTCATGTTCTGAGAGCTGATTAATTTTTGAATTGAATAAATTTCGCATATATATATATATATATATATATATATATATATATATATATATATGTGGTGGGATGTAGATTATGTGGTGTCCGTGCATGGAAGCAACGAGACGAATGTTGTTGGAAACATTTCCTTTTAATCATCATACTCACACACTATGTACAAACACGCAAAGACAACACGTAACACAAAGACATTCCAGTACACAGCTGCCTAGGACGGAGTTACCCCTCTCTCTCCTACCAGCGCAAAGCATTATGGGATGGCGCGCGTGATGACGTAATCACGCACTGCCATCTAGTAACCAAAAGGGAAGTTAACTAATATCCAAAAGAGAAGGCGAGAATAATGCAACTGCTACATATATATATATATATATATATATATATATATATATATATATATATATTCCTTTTGGAATCTAAAATTACTGCTTCATTCCGGAAGTCTACAACCAGAATTTCGAATCCATCGAAGATCTGTGTACATATAAGTCAGCACACATGAAATTAGCCAGAGTTTCTGTCTGAAATCTTTCACTAAAAATCCAGAAAGGAAGATGAGGATTTGGATCTCGCACTAGTCTTTTCACCAATAATCCAGAACCAGATTCTAATTTTTTTCATGCATCTTTAGAAACTGGGCATTAAACAAATACATTTAACTATCTGTGTTTATCAATAAAAAAATACGGTTTCCTATATAAAGCTGCTTGAAAAGACTACTTAATTTTTTTAAAAATAATTAAATGCCTAAGACACATTCCATTCCGAAAAAAAATTATTTTGATGCAGAATCGCAATTTTCATTTTACGAGAATATTGGTCACGAAATTCAAAAAAATATATTAGATTTAGTGTTGTACAATACAAAAACAAACAGATCAAATTATGATAAAGCAAGTCTAAATACATCCAAAAAAATTATATAATCAAATTCCTTTCGGATTTCGAAGACAGCTAATTCTGACAGAGGGTGGCACGATTCCTCCAGCCCAAATAAAAAAAATTTTAAGCCAGGTGCTACATCATAGTTTAAAAGGATGCATATCAGATTAAAGACTGCAGTATTTGCATCCAAATTTGAATGTAGTGAGGAAAGATTCAAATCATCATGTGATCAGAATGCTAATTAAGAAAACGACTTCAACTTCGATCTAAAACGTCAACTCAAAATAAATAACTATTTCCTTTCTATTCAAACCACACCCTTTCTTTATCCCTACCAATACCCATCATGTGTCAAGCTTTTTAAACAAATGTATGATTTTATACATTTATAATTTTGTTTTGTTCAAAAAATATCAAAATTCTATAAGTATGGTCAAGATTTCAAATCAGTTACAGTCATAATCATTTAAAAAAATAAATTATTGAAAGGCATCATTTACTACAACTGAAATTTGCATCACACAACAGAAAAAAAATTAGCAAGTCAAATTGCAGTTTGTACGATTCTTGTTAGTATTAAATAAAAGTTAAAAATAGTATTACTTCTTTTATTTAAAAGTATTTATCCTCCAAAAGATAATTTTTAATTTTTAACAACAAAAAATGAAAAAAAATAACTTTTGGACAAAATTTATAAATTAAATAATCAGAAAACTACGATGTTAAACCTTCTTTGCCTTTCACCACCCATTAATTATATCAATCCATTTACACTTTTCTTGATAGAAGAATGCTAAAATAATAATAATTCCGTAAGTTTAAAAAATTCTGTTTCAAAAAATTTTAAAATTAATATACTTCAATTTATCAAACTGTTAAAATTTAATATATTAAATAATTACTTTTGTTGTCAGCCAAACATATATCTGTAATGCTAATAAAAACTTATGTATATCTAAATTTTGACACTCTTTCAAACTAGTCTGTTTGATCAAGAGTTATGAAATTTGAATATACAAATTTGAATGACAAAGTGAAATTGAATTGAAATTTGAATGACAAATATATTTTAGAAAATAGAATTGTGCTCTCTTAAAATTAATCATTTTTTTTTATCTTTAGATCATTTTAAAATTTAAAAGAAAATCATTTTGTTGATAACAGTTTAACTGATATTCAATTATAACTACTTGAACTTTCTAAAACAACATTTCATAAACAATTTGCAATTTTCATTTTTACAATAAATTTTAAATCGCCTATTTTCACAAAAAAAAAAAATTCACCTCCACTTTTTCTTTAATTGTTGAAAACAAAAGATAATATTATATTTTAATTTTTCTCTGGCTGCCGTTGATAGCCAGTGAATTTAACAGAAATATTGTTTTTTAGTAGTCTTAAACATCTTTTGTTTACAATGTACAAAATCTTCCTGATGGACATGCAAGATATGACATCCCAGTCACAGAGAAAAATAGACATAGCTTTATCATCTAAATAATTAAAAGTATGTTGTCACATATAGTAGCTTTATTTTCATATTTCCCAAATAAAATGAACAAATGATTTCAATATTAAAATAATATGACACATGAAACTTATATGAACACTTCTGATAGGATATTAGATGGATATAAAAATAAAAATAAATAAATGTAAGAATAATCAGATTTTTTTAATTTCAGAGATATTACATAAAACCTCAAAAAAAATTTTTAATCATAAAATTTAATAGGTTAACAAAAATTTACATTACAAATGGATAAGAAGACAAAAAAAATTACTTTTTTTAGCTTTTAATGAAATGGCAGTGAAACGTCAAATTATATAATTGTAGAAACAGAAAATATTTTAAATCTCACTGCAAGTATAAAAGATATAGTAACAAATATTTTGCAAAAATATTTTAAAATCTTTTTAATTCAAAAAAAATTGCATGACAATTAAATAAGCTTCTTACAAAAAACAATTCGCATTTTTTTAAATGGTGTAAAAGTCTATTATGTTAGATAATAATTCAAAAATTTATTTTTTAAAAACAATATTCTTAATTTGCTTTATTTTTAATAGATCAAAATTTCAAAAAAGTAAAAATATATCCTCTATTATTAATACCATTTTCCTCCATCCAAAGCATGTATCTGACAAAGTAGCCTAATTCAAATGTTGCTTTGTAGAGTGTCATTAGACATAAAAAACTTATTATGAATCAATATTCTTTGATAATATATCAACATTTACTTTCGCCGCCCAATTTTTGTTTAAAGCACTTGTATGATGACATGTATTAGTATATATAAATGTGGAATTTAATAAGTGGTTCATACAGTTATACTTCTTACGTTAATGTGATGTTATCATGAGTCCTGCTTGCAGTAAACAGAATGGGTCAGGGTACAAGTATTGAAATAGCACAAATATAATATATAACAAATTATGCCTAAGAGAAATTTAATATATCATTGAAATTAAAGCAGACAATATTTCCAGTAAACCAAGGGCCGCTACAATTTCCAAATAAAATTAAATGAACCTTTTTAAATGATATTATTAACTATCAGGAAAAGGCTGCTGATATTCAACCTCAAAAAAAAATGCATTGATTTTTTATCTATTTTTTGCTGTTTTTCTCACAAGTTATACAGATATAATAACGTTGCAATTAACATAACTGTAAACTTCTACCAAAATAGGCTCATCTGACATTTCAAAATGATAAGTTCTTAGCTGCCTTCCCCATAGACAATGAAGGTTTTAAAACAATTTTTGTGCATATTAACATAAGAAAAAAACTAATTAATCATGCTTAACAAACTCATGAAAAAATGCTATAAAATTTGCTATTAAAAGAGAATATAATTTATTTTATGATTAAGATGTGTATTAATACATGTTGAAACTACAGCATATAGATTTATACTAAATTTCATCTTTTTAACCGAATTATTATTTGGAACTAAAAATATTAATGGCCAAACAAGAAAGAAGGAAAATATAATTTCAACAAGAAAGAAGGAAATAAAGAGATACGAAGTTATATATGTGTCATGTGAACTCATTGCCAAAAATGTACAAGCAAAATACATTCTCATAGTCCTGAAAATAATATAATTTATTATCATTTATAAATCTAAATCTAACCGCAAGCTTGAGCACATTAGGCTCATCAATTTAACAAAATGGGTCTAATAGTATTATCAGAACTCATATCTCTACATGACAGGAAACCAATTTCAACATAAATTTAAAAGGGTCACTCTTAACAGAATAAAGAAAAAGATAATTTTATAAATTAACTTAGGCACTTTTAAGTGAGAAAAATTAACTTATAAATTTATTTCTACAAATCTGAACTTAACATTTGTACCAAAAAAAAAACACATAAAAATAATTTTATGAATGTAATTTTGAGCAAGCATAAAATTCCATCTTGTTTGGTTGGAATACTTTCAAAATATATGTTAAGACGAAATGAAGGGAGGGGGAGGTCAATAAATGACAAAAAAAGGTTATCAGAAGGTTTTTGACAAGTAAATGCCAAAAATATCATAATTATTTTAAAATCAATTGTGTATTATTTTCAAACTTTCAAGTATGTAATGACAATCAACTGACTGCAATTACCTCCTAGTTACTTTGTTAGAGGAAATACCAAAGATAAAAATATATATTAGGACAACCAAATTGTGATAAGTAACTAATTATTTAATGTAACTTTTTATGGCTAAATAATTCTTTTTTTTTTCTAATGCAAATAGAATTCACAAACACATGTGAATGACAAATGATAATGCTTCCAATCAGTTTCGAAAAGAAACACATAGAATTACTTATTTTACAGATATAATTACATTCCTATAGCAATTTTTAAAAATTCAAAGCAATTTCAGAACAAAGGAGTAAAGTAATGCATAATTCTTCCCCAAGATAAAATAAAATAAATAACAATAATTTAGAATTAATTTAATTATTCTATGAATTAATCATTTTATCACTAATTATTTATCTACTTAATTTCTTATTCTCTTTTTTTTAAAAAAAAATAAGCATCAAGGATTTAAAAAATAATTAATTAAGGAATTTTGTTTAAAAATTTGAAAATCAATTTAATCATTCAAAAATGTATTCAAAATTTATTATATAAAAACAAAATTCTTAAAATCATCTGTCCAATAAAACAAATATATTAATGAATAAAAATAGAACAATAGCAAAATTTTAGATAAACAGAAGTCACAATTTTTTTTTATTTATCTTTTTAATGTTTCTTGGATGAAGACTTTTTAATTAAAAAAAATTAAATGCCTTCATTGGTAATAACATAAGCACATAAATTTAGCCTTTAGATAAATGAAAAAATATAAAATAGTTCAGAATGTAATTATATGAATGAAGAACTTAAATAAAATAAAGAATATGGTAACATTCAATCATCAGCAGAAAGCAAAACTACGATATTAATTATTTTTATTTTTCTTCTAATCAAGCTAGTAATACAAAAAACAATAAGTGATTAAAATATTTTTAAAAAAATTTTGCAATACACAATAGAAAAAAATTTCATGAATTCTCGCCATTTTTAGTTCTATACTAATAAATATTAAGTAATTAGAAATAGAAACATAAATAATATTTTCACAAATTATTGCTTAGATTGCTTAGAATTATTGCGTAGAAGGTATATATTTTATACATAATGGTTGAGCAATTAAAGTAACAAGAGCAAATTCTGTAGAATTGTAGTAAAACAAAATCAACATCTTTTTTTTAAATATATGAGAGCATTTCATATAAATAAATACATTACACATTTAAAAACAGAGATTTAAAAAATAATCTATTACAATTCTATAAAGTGGAATCCCATTATATCGTTTAAGTTTATCATTATAAACTTTTAACCTTTTTAAGCTCCTAAATATATCTATTTACTTGGTAATATGAACATGCAATTAAGTCCAGTGTATTTAAATCAGAATGAATACACATCAAACCTCAATGATTTTTAATGTCCATGATTATATGTTTAAAAATATTGTTAAAACTAAGTTTTTTTTCTCCCTTTTGGTTTAGAAATTTCAATATTTTATGAGTCACACTTTAAATTTATTTATGTTAAGGGTTGGTTAACACGGATTTATAAGGTTCCATCAAGTCTTGGATTCATATTGATAAGTAAAATTTAATGAAGGCTAATAAAACAGCATGCTTAAAACAATGTTATTAATACTTTAAAGGATACCATATACAGCTGAAGCCTTTATTTTTAATTATTTTTAGGAAAATATTTTATTTTCTAAAATTTGGAAAAGAAAATTATTCTCATGGGGGAAAAAATCAATGCAAAAAAATGGTTGATGCAAAAAAATATACCAAATACAATGTTTGTTTGTTTAAAAAATTGGTATTCATTTTAAACAAAATGCATATATACACATATATATAATTATTAAATACAGAAGTACCTGAAATGCTTTAAAAAAATTCAGAATTCTTAATAAGAATACTGAATATACAATCTCACTTTCAAATGCAACTCAAATGTTTTTCAATTAAAAAATAAAATATTAAATTTAAGTATTTGTACTGGTGAATATAAATCTATTTTCTCATTTCTAAGCTGATAAAACTTTAATATTTACAGAATTATTTAAACTTTTATCCTTAATTTTTTTTAAAAAAATTAACAGTTTTTCCAGTAATTCTAAGCATTCAACTTTTTAGTAAAATCATCAAATATTTTTCCATTCATGTAATATTTAAAACACGAAAAAAAATTTAATGTAGTGCAAAAAACTGAACATTATCCATTTATCTTATAACTGTTCTTTACTATAGATAGATATATTAGTTTATTTATTTTTTAAGCAAAATATGAGATAAAAATTCAGATTCTGAATGTGTTAATATCAATTGTATGCTGACAGCACTATGTTAAAGTGAGAATTACACAGAACTAAAATGATGAAATAGTAACAATTTTAAACAGTTAAAAAGCATACGATAATAAAAAGAAAGCCTACTTGGTACTGCAGCACAAAGTTGTAGAAAACTATTATTCCAAGTCGGATCTGCACATATTGTATGCCGTTGCTGAGACCCTTTAAAAACTAAAAAATAACTTGAACCCTCAGTAGGTAGTTCATTATAAAGTTCCACAATTATCTTTCCACCTCCCTGAAAAATGTTTATTTTTCAATATTAGAAATTTTATTCACAGGCATAAAAATAAATTTTAATGTTCCTTGATGTTTCAAAAAATTTATTTGCTTAAAATTTTCTAATGTTTAAAATAAATAATATAAATTTCTATTTTTAAGACAAAGTATTAGAAGATCAACAAAATATTTTTGTCATAATCAATGAAATTAGGAAAGTAAAGAAGTTTTAAAAGAAATGAAATATTTAAGTATTTCTTATCATGAACTTTAAAAGAACCCATACAATAAAGTTTAAATGGTTAAGTAAACTTTATCAAATAAGAACAGAAAAATCAAGTTTCTTTAATGAAAAAGAAATTGAATAAGGAAAGAACTTCTGATAACAAGTTTCATGACTTGTTATCAGATAATAAATTTGCATACTCTATAAAAGGAAATTAAGCCACTCCAATTCAGAAAGATTTGGATTAATTACAAAAAGCAATTAAGGAAGCAACAAAATCAACTTCTTGTAAAAAATTTTCATTTTATATAATGCAAATTCTTATTCCCTTAGCTTTTTATGCAGTAATGTATCATGAATTGTCTAAATATTATTTAATTTTTAACAATTGAACTAGTTTTTAAATGCATCACAACGAATAATAAATTATTTTATATGTAGGGGGTTTTTTTTGTTTGTTTTGTAAATTTGAGAAAATACAGACAAATGTTTTTAATTATTCTTTTTGTATATAAATTATTTCATTTCCTTAAAGTCATAAATACAATCACAGCAGAAACTGGGACAAAAAATATAATTTTAAATAACTTAAATTTAAAATGTTTTACTTTTAATATTCAATCTTCATTGTTATATAAAGAGAGAATTTCAATATTAATTCATCATAACTAACTTGTCATAATAATAAATACTGAATTAAATAGTGAATAGATCAATAGTAATAAGATCTGAAAATACATTATATAAAATAAAACCCATTTTGTAAAATATAAAACAATATTTATAAAAAGGTCATTGATAAAACATCAATACAAGTGGCAAAAAATAAAACTTCTTCAAAGAAAAACCTTAAATTCTATCTCATTTGTGACAATTAAAAAGTTTAAAATGCACACATACAAATAAAACTTGCTTAGAAGAAGAATTTAACACTATTTTGAAAATAAAATAAAATAAAATAAAAATAACCACATATTAAATTTAAACTTGATAAAAATATAATTAATATTATAAAACCAAAAGTTATTTCATTTCATACAAAATAATGTTGGCACATTTAATGAAAAATAAAATAAACTTACGTAAATAGGAGCTTCTTTGGGAAAAACATTCATTTTGAAAAGACATCACCTTTTTACCTTAAAATAAAAATATACTTCAGTAATAATATATATAAAAGATTTTTCAAATAAAAATTAATTTAAAATATTAAATAAAAGCAAAATCTGCTTCTTAGACTAGATGTTATGATTAGTTTTAGATAATTAGTTGGATATAAATCTGAAATACTTGAATAAATATGTTATAGAGAGTAACCAAGGCACATTTAAATATTTTTTAATGTGTTTATCTATTTGTTTTAAAAACATCATGAAGTAGTTTAATAATAATTAATATTTTTTTAACTAAAATATTTCTGATGGTTTTGTTAAGCAATATTGCTTTTACTAAGCCTCATAGAAGATAAATTTATTTATTATAAACCACATGTATTCATTTTTTTCTTTTTACAAAAATGCAATTCTTATATATTTTAAAATTAAAAATATAAAATTCAAAACATGCAGACATGGATAAATAATCAATATAAATATATAATATTTCTTTAAATGAGCTTAAGTTCAGAAATTAAATTATATAAAGAATTACATTCTTTGTAGCAATTAAGAGGGAAAATGACTATGCTTAGAATTGACTCAGATACTAAATTAGCATTTAAAGACTATATTCCTTAGTCAGAAACCCTTATGAATTTATTTAGACTATTTAAAAACTTTCATTTTAAACTTTATAATAATAAAAATGAAAATACCAGTTTATACAGTAGGGTTATATAATAAATTTTTATTTTTAAAATTGATGTCAATCACAATTTTAATCAAATAAATAATTTAACTCTTAAAAAATGTTTATTCAAAAGTATTATAAAGTTTAGTATTATACACTTTTACACAATTAATTTTTTTTTCTTCCATTTTTAAGAAAAAAGACATCTTTAATAATTGTGTTTGATGAATCAAATTAAGAGATTTTTACACAAGATCATACAAAAATAAGCATTTCTAATAAAAAGGATGAAAAATAAGCCAGAAACATCATCAAATAAAAAAATATACATTCAAAGAATATTTCAAATAATACCTCTTTAAATAATTTAGCTATTTTATGAAACAGTATAGATATTTCATAAGTAATAAAACAACAAATTCAATAAGAAAATTAATAATAAATAAAGAAAGAAAGTAATAAGAAAATTTATAAAATTAGCTCAAGCAGAACATCATTTCATTCAATTAAGAGGAATAAAAATATTTTTTATTATATATATCAATTAGAAATAAAAGTGAAAAATACTAAATTTGTGAATTAACTGCTCTACATATCTTTCAAAGAAATTCTAAACTTCGGTAAAAAAATGTAAATCTCTTCTTTGAATTCAATAAATACCATGATATTTCCTTATAATTTAAACCAACATTTCTTAAATTTTTTTAGAAATAAATCAGTCATAAAAATAAATCTAATGGCATAAAATCAAGAAATATATTTATAATTAATACCATGAACATAAATTAATTTCAACAATAAAATAAAGCAAAAATGCAATTTCTGCATAATTAAACTTACATGAAATAAGAATGTCAACATAAGATGATTTAGAAACATCAGTCTCAATTTTTGTTTACATTCAACTGTTTAAGAAACAGATTCTTCAAAACCACTTAACAATATATGAAAACCGGATCGGAACCAAAAGAGTTCATTTTCAACAAATATTACGTTGTTTAAAAGCTAATCTGTACTAGAAATGGTCAATTAATAAATAAACTAGGGAAAAATAATTCACGATCAAAACATAGTTCACCTGACCGGAAATTCTCCATCAAACACCAGCCATACAGGAATGTCATATCGGCCAATCATTTAAGTCAAAACCATGAAGTTTTCTGTTTACTTTGACGTCACATGTAGCCATTCCTGATTGGTCAGAAGTTCTGACAGTGCGGAACTTCTGACACCTGTTCAGTAGTACAAGTAACTTTAGGTCTAACAATTTTTAAAAATAAAAAAGCATTCAACGGGAATGAAATTGTATAATTAAATTTCAAAAATCAGCATAATTCGAAAAATTAAATTATTTTCTTTAAGAACGATTTATTTCAGAATAGTTTTGATAGAATGGCACGTTGTAACTATTTTCCCTGCAAAAAAGTTACCTACTGAATATTGCATGACGGGACATGATTTGGCACACAGAGACAAGAGTCAGATTTTGAAGGGCTGCAAAGTAATATGTTAAATATAAAAATTTTGACATTAAAAAGCAATTAAACACTACTTCGCATAAAAGGAATTTTAATAAATGGATTAGCAGCAAAATGCACGAGTTAAAAATGGAAATAAAAGATAAATTTGTTGGGGGGGAGGAGGGTTCCTTCTAGTGTTCCTATGTACTTTTTTGTTGAAAACTTTTACAATATTTGAATTTGACGAAGACCGATTAAGATTTATCTTTCCTCTTTTTTAGCAATTTTGAATTTTTTAGCAAAGTTGGACGATTCCTTTTCGGTGATATCACGTATATAGACTGTTAAATGTTATGATAAATATTTTTACCAATAAATTCAGAAACAGATGTCTGTGAAGAACCTTTAACTGAATTTTTTTCAAAAAAGGTAAGTTTATTTATATGATAGTTTGAACCGTCTTCTTTCTAATAATAATTATTATTAGAAAAAGGGTATAATAAAATCAATGTCAATAGTAATGATGCCAATGCAAAATCAAATGAATCATTTTATTCCTCAGACAAATATAAATCAAACTATTAACCATTACCATTAATCGTACTGTAATGATGTTACTGACAAATGCATCGAATTATTGAATTTTTATTATTTACTTTAAAAATTAAGTAAAAACCTTAGGGCATTTGATGATGATGGCGTGACCGATATACAGAGGAACTAGGGGTACAGTAACTTCTGAGGATATGGGCCCCCGAGCACCCGAGGACAGAAGTCTAACTTCTAGCTCATACAAAAATGACACACTTATCACTTTATATGGGGGAACATTCACCCTCCTTACAGATAGAACAACCATGCCTTGACCGGGAATCGAACCCGGGATGCCCAGATCACGAGAAAGACGCGCTACCTCTATTCTAGGACGCCGGCTTTAGGACATTTAAAAGACAAAAATCCCTTTTAAAACGCCAGTATCTCAATAGTCCTTCATGTCATTATAGTGATTGAAATAAAAATAATTGTCCTAAAGTGGATAATCTAGTCTAATCAGGAAGTACATAAATTATTGTTTGAAGAGGTTAATATTTCAAATATAAAATTGACTAACATAGAAAATTATCCTTTTTTTTTTCTCCCCGAAAGTTCAAATATGCATTGCATACTTTTTATTACAGAACTGTAATAATCTGTTTTCTCGAGAAAAACTGGACAAAAACAAAATACAATGTTTTTAAAATCTTGGGAAGAGTTGCCTGTTCTTATAAATATCCCAAATACATTGCTATATTCCATATTAACCTGATGTGCTTATCAAAAACAGCTGCCACTAAACAATATAAGGTTAACAATATAATTCGGGAGAACAATATAAGGCATGGATGATTGGCTAAAATAGCGAGTAAAATGTTTTAATTCCATCCACCCTTCAAAAGCATAAATGATAAGTAAAAGCATGTAATTTAACCAGTACAAATCTTGATTAAGCTAGTTAAAGACCCCAAAAATATAACAATCGTGATGAGCATTCAACTCCGTCCAAAGATTGCTCTTTCTAAATCCTAGAATAATTCTTATCAAAGTTAAAAGGACAAAATGATTTTATACAGGAGAGGCAGTATGCATTTTTTGGTAGACTTGGCAGCAACAAAAGGCAATATAACTATAATATCGAAAAGAGGATTATAATCCCCTGAAAACTCCTGAATGAATAAAATGAAATAATATGCCGGGGTATATAATGGAATAACATAAATGGAAAGGCTTGAAATAACAAAAGACAATGGAATTAAGAATTCAGAGAGGGAAGAGATAATCCGGAAAATATTGACTTGGGTCCCCCTCCCACAACATACACCAAACATTTCCACTATATCCTTATTCCGGATCGATGGACCTTGGGTTAAAATAATAGATATTTTAATCTATTTTATTCGTGAGAAGCCTGGGAGAAAGCATGGCAGAAAACTTATTAAACAACTTTAATCAAAGTGAAAAAAAAAGTAAAACTTTTAATCGAACTGAATTTTTCTTAGCACAAAATAACTAACACTGTAAATAAGGATCTATGTAATTGGATGCAGTTGATTATCATTTTTGTCAATTAAAGAGTTAAAATAAATCATTAATAAATTAATTGGAGTAAAAATGTACTCAAGTATAAGTTAAATCAACCGATTTCTTTTAAGGAGGAACTAATTAATAATTAAAATAAATTAACATTAATATGTTAAAAATTGGCGAATTAAATATTTTTTAAATAATGTATAATTGTATTATACACTGAAGTGACAAAAGTCATGGGATAGCAATATGCAAATATACAGATGGCAGTAGTATCGCAGCGAAAAAGTATAAATGCGCAGTTAGTTTTCCAGAGCTTTCATTTGTGTTCAAGTTATTCGTGTGAACAGGTTTTTCATGATTTATGGCGGCACAACGAGAATTAACAGACTTTGAACGTGGAATGTTAGTTGGAGCTAGACGCATGGGTCATTCCATTGCGGATATCGTTAGGGAATTCAACATTCCGAGATCCACAGCATCAAGATTGTGCCAAGAGTATGAAATTTCAGGCATCACATCCCATCATGGACAGCGCAGTGGGCGACCATCTGCACTTAACGACCGAGACCGCCGACGTCTGTGTAGAATGGTCATTGTTAATAGACACGCAACACTTCGTCAAATAACTGCAGGAATCAATGTGGGACGTACGAGGGGCGTGTCCGATAGGACTGTGCGGCGCAATTTGTCTTCCTTGGGCTATGACAGCGGAAGACCGACTCGAGTGCCTTTACTGACAGTCCGACATCGCCTGCAGCGACTCTCCTGGGCTTGTGAGCATATCGACTGGTCCCTATACCAGTGGAAAACCGTAGCGTTGTCAGATGAGTCACGATTTCAGTTGTTACGAGCTGATGGTAGAGTTCGAGTGTGGCACAGACCCCACGAAGCCATGGACCCAAACTGTCAGCAAGGCACTGTTCAAGCTGGTGGTGGCTGCATAATGGTGTGGGCTGTTTTTACATGGCATGGACTCGGTCCTCTGGTGCAACTGAACCGGAGGATTGACTGGAAATGGTTATGTTCAGCTGCTTGCAGATCACTTGCAGCCATTCATGGACTTCACGTACCCACACAACGATGGGATTTTTATGGATGACAATGCGCCATGTCACCGGTCCAGAACTGTTCGCGATTGGTTTGAAGAACATTCCGGACAATTCCAGCACATGATATGACCACCTGGATCGCCCGATATGAATCCCATCGAGCATTTATGGGACATCATCGGAAGGTCCGTTCGTGCCCAAACTCCTGCACCATCCACACTTTCACAATTATGGACGTCTACACAGACAGCATGGCTCAATATTCCTGCAGAGGACTTCCAACGTCTTGTGGACTCCATGACACGTCGAGCTGTTGCACTTCGCCTGGCAAAAGGAGGACCGACACGATATTAACAGTCATCCCATGACTTTTGTCACCAGTGTAAATCAGTATTCTATTCTATTCTCATTTTAGTTACTTCAATTATTGAGACGTCGATTACTGAATTATTTCTTTACATTTAATAAAATGGGGGGGGGATCGGCAATCATGAAATGTATCGCTTTATAGCGATATGCGTTTCAAAAGCTACAATGGAGGTTTGTCCCAGTTAAATTTTCAATTTAATAATTTAGTACAAAGAATTCAAAATCAATAATCTGTTTACATTTTATATCATGATTGCTGACGGTGATTTGATAAAGAAACATTTTAATTATTTCTTTAAACAATTAATTGGTTTTTACTGCTTTTTAATTGGATCTCTGCATTTCCAACTGCGTTTATTTTGATTTTTAAAATCAATATCAGAGAGATATCTTTTGTGTTTTATAAAAAAATTTCTACATTCTAGTTTAAGATAAGTATCCCTTTATTTAAATTAAAACTTGTGTACTAAATCGTAGATTTTCTAAAGAAATTGTTATACTATTTTTAAAGAAAGTACTTTGGCATTAGAATTTTTTTAAAAAAATCTTGGCAAATTTCAAAACAAAACGTCATAAACAAATACTTTTATCAAAATGAAATAAACTGCTGTTACTAACGACTCATTTTTCTTTAAAAAAAAGATTTAAATATTTGATGAAGCAATGAAATAGGTTTATCATAAATTTAAACGTTGGAAACTTCAGCAGCAAATCATATTATTCAGATAATTAAAATACAAATGAATAAATACAACTGAACAAATACAAACGAAAATACAAATGAACAAATTAACTATATTATACCTATATTATTTCATATACATGCAAGAATATTATACCATATTTGTAAATTTGAAATAAATTTTGGCAAATTTCGAACAAAACTCAATTATAAAAATGTTGTCTCTCTAGCTGTCCGAATACAAGTTAACATGGTAAATACAAAATGAAGACGGGTATAAATTTGGCATTCGTGTTTAACATCAAAAGTGTTGATACTTCTTCTATGTTTTGATGTAACTTCGATGTTTTGCTATGCAAGTCATACCATTTAATCTAAATCAACTAAACTTGACTCATATACTTTGGAGATTAGGAAAAAGCGTTTTGAAGCTATTTCTGAAATTTCACGCCTCTTTTATTTTATTCAAGATGTCTCCAAGATCACTGGTGATAACATCTCCACAAAGATGTCATATGTCACAAGATCACAGTAATGTCACAGTGTTTTATTGTATTAGAAATACAACAACACTTTTTTTAAGCAAGGCACTGTGATTCGCAACCTCATTTCCTGCAATTATAAACATTTAAAATCATTAAAAAAAATCATTTTCTTATAGAAGCCCCAGATAGAGATGGGCATTAAATCTTCGCATCTACCGGTGAGCAACCGAGACATTTGACTTAAGAGTCAAAAGAGAGTAACCAATACTTAAGAGGCGCATACTAAAAGAAATCAGTTGTTCAACAAATCATTCCCATTTCATAAGCTACCACTTACAATCCAGTTCAAAATTAATGATCAGTTATTATATACAGGGATATTCAAAATTGGCGGACAGTATGTAGACTGTAGCAAGTGAAGGTCGCGGTACGAACCTGCGACGTTTGAGCCAGT
>JAOUZG010034401.1:86231-132664 GCA_026289955.1 Argiope argentata | reverse complement strand
CCCTTCAGCTCGAAGGATATTATCTAGCTGATAAGGCTGACGCTACAAGACTATGTCTTCTACTAACTACAACTGCGAGAATATATATATATATAGGACAAGAGACTATAATAAAACATTTGTATTATTTTCATTTCGTTTTTTGTATTATGTTTTGTCAGAAACGTGAACGTAGGTTTCAACACTTTCGAAATCAAATTTTATCATTCTTGTGGTTATTTTTTTTTGTAATAATTCTACTATATTTTTAATCTTCAAACACTTTTTGTAGGAATTCATTCGTTTTATTGCTCATTTAATCCTACTTATTTTACTTTTTGGTTTTTATGTTTGGTTATGTTGGCCTCGGTTTTATGTTATTTATTATTTCAGGAAGTTTAGCTTCTTTCCCAGGTCTGTGTGATATTTGAAGAAAAAAATGTTGATGAATGAATTCATGAGTACTTTGCGCATGTGATTTTCACCTTTAGATAAGCAAGAGTGTTTTTATCAGAGATATTAGCCAAGATAACAGCCTATTAGAAAAACATTTGTAGTTGTTGTTTCTAATGGTACTTGCCATGGTTAAGCTCGCTGGCGCAATTAGCGATTTTAAGCCAAAATTAGCGTCTCTTGTTTTAAGTAACCTCAACTAGGGCCAAAAGTATGTCTTAGCTACTCATGCATCACATTGGCTTCCACATACCCTTTTTTAAATGGGGCGCACACATCTAACAAATAGAACGGATGAAGAACAATCATGCCCGAACCGGGACTCGAACCCAGAACGCCCAGACCACAAAGAAGATGCACTACCGGTTTACAAGGAGGTTGCATTTCTTGATACATTTGTTGTTTATAATAAAATAAATCGAAGAAATCATTAATCCTAGATGCAATTGATTGAGAAAAGCTGCTTAAAACGGAAATTCGATTTTAGGTTAGTATTAATAGGTGCCAGGAATTAATCGCGAAATAATACAAAGAACACGTTTAGTGAAATTGCTAAATTCATAATAAAAGTTAATATTTCGTAACTATTGTGCGCCAATGCCATGTAATGTGTTCTCTAGTGCGACTAGTTTATAAAAGAGTATGCTAGAAAATCTTGGGAAGACCATTCCCGTTGATTTTATATATTGCTATATAATAGGTCTTTTTAAGTAGTTTCTTAAGTAGTGTCGCTAAATAAGATTGATTTCCCTTGATATGTTGGGCAGTTTTTTACATTGTTATAATTATATCAAAGTAATATGTTTGTGTAAGAATGTTTTACCATATTATACCTATATTATATCATACATATATGCAAGAATACTAAACCACATTTGTATATTTGAATTACATTTTGGCGATTTTCGGACAAAACTCAATCAGAAGAATGTTGTCTCTCTAGCTGTCCGAATGCAAGTTTACATGGTAACTACAAAATGAAGACGGGTAAAAATTTGGCAATCGTGTTTAACATCAAAAGTGTTGATACTTCTTCTTCTTCTGTACAGCCGACCACCCCGCTACCGGTTTGAAACTAAATCAGTCACGATATTGATTATCTGTCAGTCTATACTTTCCCAAGCATGTAAATGCAATAATTCAAAAACTCAATAACCTAATTATATCAATTTTGGTAAAGGATTTTGTGAGTATAAATTGTAATTCTGTGCCAAGTTTTGGCTTCAATTGGTCGGTAAAAAATGTTCAAAACCAAAGCATACATTCGTGTATTCCAATGATTCATTAAGAACGTGTGACCTGTTGGATAACACGACCTGATACTTTATACTGCTATCTGAGCCGTGGTGGCCTGGTGGTAAGGTCTCGACTAGTGATTAGAAGGGTATCAGATTCGAGACCCAATTCCACTGAGGAATAATCGTGTAAGGGAATGTTGCACGTTAAATCCGTCAGGGCCAAACGTCCTCCCATTGGTGTGGTGTGGAAAGGGAGACGAGGTGCATCCTCAGATGTCGTCCCTGCCATCTGACCGTGGTTGAAAATTACGAGGTTGGTCCCAAAATAGCCCTAGTGTAGCTTTACAGTAGGACGTTAATATAACTCATAAAAAACACTAATTTAAAAATTATCTTTACATAAGATATTAAAGCAGAGAACATATAGCAATATTAACTATTATTTAAGTATTACATAATTTAGGCAAACAAAATTTATACCTCAAGAAACTACTGAAAATTTTGTTATGGAATTTGAAAGTCACATACATATGAAGGCACACTGGGCTAAAAATTTTGAAAAATCTCATTTCCGTAACAGACAAATTACTTGATATTAAAACTATGTTAATCAACTAATTATTTACTTTTTTGACCTATGTATACCCGTTCTCTTGATCAATTTTGATCGACACCAATCATAACATGAAAGGTCATAAATATCACGAAAGCTCATATTTTTATTTTCATAGCTCTGTGCATTAGAGTATTGTGCCCGTAAGGAGAGTGATGAAAAACTGTACATGCATTTTTCAAAATAATTTCTTCTAATCATTGAAACCATAATTCGAACCATTACAGAAAAAAAGATAGGATTACAACTTTAGTAATAAAACTACCTACTATATTTAATTTATTTAAATTGCTGCAACTTAACTTATTGGATTTATTTGTATATTAAACTAAAGTCAGATAGTTAATTCCTTCATGGATTCAGTTCAAAATATTATACGGATCTATATTTTAGGTTCTAAATCTTACTAAATCATAGTTTCATATGTTATTAAATTATCATGTTCCCCTGTACCTTTCAGTGAAATCAATTTTATTTCAAGATACTTCTTCAATTGTTGAAATATTTTAATGTTACAGCAATACTTTTAAATGTACTTATTTTTACGCTCTCAGTGACTATATTAAATATATATTTTTTTTTCGTACATATTCACTGCTATTTGTCTTAATTGGGAGAAAATTTTCAAAATAATACTTAATCAAGTTTAATAGGTTGTCATGCACCGACTCTCTGAATTAGAAGTACGAATATTTTTTAAATTTTCTAAGCATTGTTTGTGACAACTCTTTAGAATACTCATGCTGGTCACATTCTCTCGCATCTTTCATCTTCGTAGCCATATATATATTTTAAGCTATTGAAAAAAAAATTGCTCAGTAAACAAAATTTGTCTACGCCTTCCGTCTTTCTGACTAAAATTTTTAAAAACGAAAGGTCAGAAAATTCGAATCTTTACAAATTTTATCTTTATAACCTGTCAAATTGAAAGTGAATTTTTTTTTCTGGAGAGACAAATATTTGTATAGAATTCAATTTAAAATATTAGTTTAAATTCTTATCGGCAGTTTTCAAGCAGTGCGATTTCTTCAAACTTCTCCATCACATGAATGAAGATGTTTTATTGTAATTCAAAGAATTTTCTCGATCTTTTGCCGACTAATTAAAATATTTTTTAAAATCGAAATCTTAAATTTAAAAAAAAATCGCAGCTGAACTTAACTTTAACAGAAATAGTCTCCTTGAAAGATTTTCGTATAAGTTTATTAATGATGCTGTCGTCTCTCCTATTACTACAAAAATGGACCTCAATAAAGTTCGTATACACCACGAGAGTCCAATTTTTTATTTTCAGAGTCCCATAAATGAGAATATTGTGTTTCTTAATTTAACTATGCAAACTACGTATGTATGTTAGGAAAGGTTTCTTCTACCGATTGGAATTAAAATTCCAAATATAACAGAAAATATAATTGCAATTTTAGCAACAATATTACCTACCAAATTTCTTTCATTTAAATTGTTGTAATTTAAGTTATAGCATTTAGAATTATTTAAAGCATGGTACGGAACCATATATTTTAGGTGATTTGTATAAAATTTAATTCATCTAACACTTTATATTTTCTTAATATCGTGTTCACCTGAACTGCACTAACTATACAGACCTAGTAAGAATAGTTTTCGTTCAAAATTTGTTATAAATAAAAGATTGTTATTTGTACATCGCAAACATTAATAAAATCCTACTAAATCAGGTTTTAAACTCTAGCAATAAACAAATAGACAAAAAAAATTTGTTTTTATTTATTTATTTTTATTATTTATTACTTTCTCATATAAGAAAAATAAAGTAAGTATTACAATCTTTTTTTTTAATTAACTAGAGATTGACGCATTTCTTCTTTTCAGTCCTCAATAAGCACACATACAAAAGAAAAAAAGGCTTAAAGTTTTTCTGTTTATTTGTCTGTCCTGTTACGCGATAACTCAAAAGCGCTGTGAACCCGACAGAGGAAATTTAATTTATGCGCCAAATTTATTTTCTACTAAATTTTCGAAAATGCGAAATCTATTCACGAGTAGCCGATCTGTTCAGCTGTGTGAATATAATTCAACATGATAAAAGGAAGAGAGCTAGATGGATAAAATTGAGTACATAGATTTAACACATCAAGTATAGATATCTATCACATTCGAAAGTAAATCAGTCAAGGGAAGGAATGATCGTCTGTTGTTCCGTATGGTAGAAATAGAGTTTTCACGAGCATGAAAAAATAATTCATAAATTCTTTTTGCTTTATGAATTTGTAACTACAATTTTAGCTTTGTGTTAAATTTGGGTTTTAATGGAACAGGAGAAAAACTCGTCTAAAACTCAAATTCGATTTTCGGTTTCTATTAATCACTCGATAAGAAGAAATACTTCTAATAAATCGTCGAAAATTACATGATACATTCAGTAAAAACACTAAATTTACACCAAAGACCGTAACCGTTGTTTGTGAATGTTAAACTAAAGATACATGACTTCATCCAAGATTAACAATTCTATTTGGAAATAGGGAAAAGGATAACAACCTTATTAGAGCACAACAATGAAGTTTTGGAAAGATAACTCCAGCTAGGTTTTTTTTAAAAAAATTTCAAAATAAGTTTAAATTTAAAAGAGTATTTTTTACTAGACAGGATCCAGCATATATAGTTTACTAGTATTCTAAAGTCCAGTACTCAGATTATCTGGCAAACTTTCCGTACTTTCAACATTTATTTCACCCGATTATTATCATCCGACTATCCGCAACAAATTATAACGTTTCCTTAATAAATAAAAACAATTTATTTTTGATTGTCCTCTATATTCAAAAAAGCCCCAAATATAAACGGTCTAATTTTAAGTTAATTCCAAAATAAATGTTGTATATTTCTGAGCTAAAAATTTGGTTTTTAAAAGTTATTGGAAAATAGAATATCTTGAGATATTTATTTATTTGGAGTGTTTTAAAATGTGTTATAGGATAAACTTTTATATGTTTACCTTCATTTTCTATGTTATTTTAAACAAATGTTGTAAATACTAAACAAAAATGCTTGATTTTTTTAAGGAGTTAATTACAAATCAAACGTTGAAATAATAGATATAATTATTATTAAAATCAAAAATATTAGTTTACTATCATCGAAAGATATAACTCTAAATTAATAGTGTTTGCTGAAATTTTTTGTTTTAAAAACTTTGTTTCTTGTCTATAAACAATTTAATAGATAAAGTTTTATCAAAGTAGATGTTAAAAATATTAGGCATTTTTTAAAATTAAAAATTGACATTCAATTATTTCTTTAAAGGTCTATATCCTTTTTTTTCGCATTTTTTATTTATTAATTTTTTAATTATTAATTATTGTTTATCATAGAAGGAATTCATTTTCATTAAATAGTTAAAATTTATTGACTGTGAGTTATTTTATTGTTTGAATTAATCATTTGATTGTAAATAAAACTACAATAGACAGAATATCAAAATTTCTAACTCAAATTATATCATCGACATCTTTTCCCCTGGGTGAAAAATATCAATTTACTCTGACATTCCAATTATTCTTTTTTAAAAGAAAAAAAAAAGTAATAATGAGATTCATAATAAAATCAATCCTCCGTTTGGCTCAACTACTATTGTTTTCATCCAATTCTTCATGATTTTTTTTTCTCGTCTCTCTTTCTAATTAGTCCTATTTACTTAAGAAGTGACCTTTTTTTTTACTTTTTATAATTATATACACTAACTCTTAAATCCTTACACATGCGTAGAAAAAAGGTCAACTTCGTCACTTATATTTACCTCAAGTAGGGATGACGAATATTTTAGAAACGGTTAATACGTAAGCAATATCAAAAAGTCACAGATTTCAGTGACCAATACTTTTCAAAAATGGGTGTGATTCAAATCACTGATACGTTCTTATTGGTTAATATTTCGATTTCAGGTCTTGGATCACGATAGAAAGTAACAATCGATACCATCTGTCCAATGGACGCTCTCGAAGCAGATGTCAATCATGCATTTGAAAAGTCCCTTACCCACTGATGCGCTTTCCAGGAACAGACCCCCCCCCCCACACACACAAATAGTTGGGGCAGGTGGCCGGTGATGGGACTTTTGATCACACGCAGTGAGCTTCCTATTTCAAAAAGAGTCAATTCTCCCCATCGCTGGAAGATATACGCGGCTTGACTTATCTTACGAAAACTAGATTTCTTCCGCATTCATCTTCACAGAAAAATACTAACTTGTGTTTTTCAACAAGTTTCGGCCGATATTCAATGCTTCAAACAAAATTAGTAAAGATTTATATCTATTCTTAACTGGATATAAATACTATAATTACTAAATATCTACGATTGAAGCGATTTAATAAATTCATAATTAAATTTTCTGTGCCTGGTTGGCCTGAGAATTCCGTTACTCTGAAGGATTTCCCAGTTTTTAAAGTCATAATTATGGCTTATTAAGCTGTTTTAAAGATTAAAGGACCATTTTAAATTAATTGCCAATGATAAATTTTTCTTCATTGATTTATAAAAACATCTTGGGAAAGATGCACAAAAACTCATGCAAATTTAAATACTTTTTTTAAATTTTATAACAGAGAATGTAAAGGCTTGCATCACGTATATATCAATAAATTTGTTTAGATATCATCAATATTATGGCTGGCAATATGATAAAAAAATGCTTCGTTTGTTAAAATTTCGTGGATTTCAGAATTCATCGGGAAATAATTTATAATGTTCCCATTTAAGATATTCTTTAACTCTTTTTGCTTTAATTGATTTTCTTTAAAATATTTTTTATTGGAATGAACTTAAATAAATTAATAATTAAAATAATATTTCTTCTGCGTTTTTTCTTTCTTTCTTCTTCAAGGTGTTTTAAGTGTATATAAAAGAGAATTGATATCATTAGACTCAAAAATTTAATCTCTTGTATTTTCAAAAACGCCATTTCAAGAAAATATCTGTAATGTATACTGAGTCTTATTCAATCTAAACGTGAAATTTTAACCCCTTGACATACGAATTTGTTTTACTTAAATTGTTATTTTAATTAGATGACGCATACTATCTTAAATATATATTGTTATCTTCATTCATATAATAATATAATGAGCATTTGAGATGTTGAAGCCTTTCTAGGTGATTTTTTTCATTTTTAAATGCTTAATTGTGTTCACTTAGTTGCAGGCTTAAAACTGAAATAATTCGATGCGCGTGTTAGACATGTCAATGTTTACGAAGGGGTTAAAAAATCGTATGGAAATTTCTGAAAGTAAAAGATGATAAATCGCTGAATGCAACCTGCCTTTCGATTATAAGTCATGCATACTCTATATTCTATTGTCTAGATATTATTTTTAGTAAAATTATATTTTATGTTTTCAGATAAAGTTTTAATACAAGAAATGGATAAAAACTATTTTTTTAAAACCATAAATTTCCTTAATTGTAAAATATTAATTATAAAAACTAAAATACCTTCAAATTTACATTCTTATACATTCAAATAAATTCTGCATTTTTAAGAAATCCCTGTTGTAACATTTTTAGCCGTGTTTCACAGAAAGCGTTTTAAAAAATCGGTTTTGCGTAGGAAGGATATAGATAAATGCGTGTTTGTGTCTCTCAAAAAATATATACTTTTAGAAATTAAAAAGTAATATTTTGAGCAAATGAAATGGCTTGAAATGTTAAATTTTAAACTTATAGCCGATAAAAATGCCTTAAAAATATTTTATAATGAAAATAAAATTAATAATGTAATGATTTAAAATGAGCCAATTTCTACCGATTTAAAAAAACTGTATACCTTAACATAATTACTGAGCCAAATATCAAATTTGCTGAATATTCTTTAACGATAATTGCGTTTCTAAATAAGAGAGAAGGGGAGGAATTCGCTTGAAGTTTACTAATATCTTCTCTACTCGAAATTAATAATAATTGACATTACTACTCTAAAAAAAGGAAGGTAATCGATTTTGTTGGGTCACAAGTAATAACTATTTCATTCTGAGAATTTGTTATTGATTAAGAGCATATATAAAAAATTAAGAGATTTAGCGCAAAAATTGCAAAGCTTTCTCAAGTATTAAACAAACCTATATATACATCAATCAAAATTACTAATCTAAATACGTCATGCCTTTTGTTTTGGCACTCATGTATGTATGTGTAATTCTCAGCTGTCTTATGAGTACAAACATTTCCACACTAAATTATTATTCGCAAAAGAAATTGTTTTGAAGAAAGACTGAAATTAATTTTTAAATTAAATACACTTCATTTTTGGAGAACTGATGCCTTCTTAAATGATATAGACGAAAATATAAAAAAATTTAAATCAATTTTCTTTAAAACATGTCAGTTTTTTCTATAAGAATTAAGATTTAAAATGTGAAGGCATTAGAAAAGTATTATTTAAAATGAAAATTCATTCAGATACTTTTCCATTTGTTTTTCAAAGTGTGTTAAATATGAAACAAAGCAATGTTCAAAATTCCTATTGTTTAAAATTGGTGCGTGGGTAAAAGGTTTACTGAAAATTAGTAAATGTTTTGTGCTTGGGAGGTCTGTGTTTCATTCGCTCTCTTCGTGGGTTCACATCTCATTTTACCTCCTTTTAGGACTCCATTTCCGGAAAAAACTATCTGAAGAAAAAGATCAATATCTTTCTTTTAAATAGGCAATTACCGAACACATGCGGAGAATTGAATAGGTTTTTTCTCTATGACTCTTTCTGATATTTCCAGTTTTATTTTGTTTTCGGCTTATTGCATCTTTAACCCCCTCGATGCCAGCCAGGCGTTTTGGAAATTTACCCCCAAACCTCCAAGTCAGTCGGTTTGGGACGTTTGTTTGCGTTTTAGGGGAGATGGCTTTTAAAAGCGGCTGATGTGTTACGCACTGCAGGAGATTCGTTTTATCTCTGGCGAGCGCGGCTTTTTCACAGATGATTCCCCTGTGCCTTAAGGCGGTAGAGGTGGGGAGGGACTCACAAAATAAATTGTTTGCACAATGTTGTGTTTTGAAAGGGCTTTAAGTTTCTATTTCAACGTGTTGCTATCTCAAAATTGGTAAGATTTTATGGCTACTTATAAAGAAGTTTTCCACAGAGATGTTCTCTGTTAACGATGAATGATATGTAAGCATTCCGAAACGTAATTTTTTCCATTCGGATAAACATTATAAGCTCGTTTTAAATATTAATACTACTATAAAGGTATAAAGAAAAACTATTGCATTTACTTTGTGACCTATTTACATAGTAACTTTCTCAGAAAACGAGTAGAGACTCTTGTTACTGTGGAGGACAATCGTTTCATATTTCTAGCTACTTAATCTATCATGAAACGGTCGTCAGAAGTTTAATTGCCGGGGACAAACGACATCTTTCAAACAGCATAACACCCAACAGCATAACCCCCCCAAAAAATTAGATTTTACTTTCCCCGTCCTTAGAGTGAGATAAGCTTTATGGTGCGTTCCTTGCCCGAATGTCATTCTGCAAATTTTTCTTCAGTTGTGAATTTCTACTCTTTATTATACAAATTGTGAATCGTTTTTTTATCAGAGTCATTTTTTATTAAAACAATTTTACCTTTTCAATTTAAAACAATTTTACCTGCTACTGATGAAGTGACAGTGATCTGTTAAACGAAGATGATGGTTGTCCAAAAAATAATGTTTTAGCTGTTTTGATGTTTTACATTTTCTTGAATTTCATTTATTTTTCTTGATTCATTGTAAAATGAAGTTTTAAAACTATCACATCTATTTCCTGCTTTATTTTGATGTAACAAAAAATTAAGCAGTAGCATATGTCATTTTATCTACTATTGACAAACGATTGTTTTAATAACATTTTAAGTTTTATGAAAAATAAGGAATTTTTTTTTGTAGATATTTGTTCTAACATTTATTTCAATGATTGAAAAGTGATGTATTAAAATTTGTGCGTGATACACTCATGCGTAAATTTATGGAAACTTAATATGGAACGTTTGTTCTAAAATTCATTTTATTTCGTTGTAATTAGATCTTGTCTTAATTTCGGATTTTAAAATGTTATTTACTAAAGAAATAGTAAATAACATTTTAAAATCCGAAATTATGCTTGAAAAATTTATCATGACGGTTTATACCAAAAGAAGTAATATTTATGATAAACTAAAGTAAAATGCTCAGACTAGAAACTGAAGGAATGTGTTTGCGATATATATTTCACTGAGTAATTTTTTCCCCTAAATTTATTGAGCAATTTTTAATATCAGTATTAAATAATGTTTAAAAAATGTTATTTGATTTATCGAATTGCTTTTATAGATAAGATAGAAATATTTTTAAATATATATTTATCTCACACTCCTTTTCGATTATTTAAGCAGAAACAAGAATGTATAAGCTTTCGGAAACAAAACATGAAAACATTTTTAAAAATTTAATTGAAGGTAAAAACTCTTTGTATTACGATTCAAAATTCAAAATAATGTTTTATATTCAAAAATTCAAAGAGAGTAACAATATATATTAAATAAAGTTGATACTGACGGCAAAAAGTAAAAGAATTCTCAACTGAATGTTAAAAGAACAAATTTTAGAAGTTTCTTCCAAAAGGCGCTTGTTTTCACATTTTTTTTTAAATTCAAGGTATGCTTTCATTTTAATATTAAATAAAGATTTAAAACATTATCTCGTCTGTCACTAAGTTGAATTGACATCTGTACCATGTAAAAAATATTCTAATTGCATTCCTTTATACAATATACACGTCGCATACTATTATAATGTAAAAGAAATTGCCTTCTAATATCTATATTATTATTTAGTTTTGACAATACAATATTGTATTAATATTTTAAAAGTATATCGGGGAAAATTAAAAAAAAATTATAATGTTTTGGAAATTGGCATTAATGCCAGTTTTTATTTCAATGGTTTGAAATCTAATATAAATTTTCTTAAAACTATTTTCGAAATTATATTGTAAAAAAAAAATTGTCAAATATTTGGCGATGAAAAAAATACCCCATAAAGTCGATGGACGAAACGTTTCACGCTAAAAAGCAACACATTAGAACACTTCGACCGGTTGAAAATGCAACTCCTCGGAAAACCGCAAGGCAATAGCTCAAAGGGGAACTGTGACAGATTTATTACTTCGGACCCCAGGAAGTAACTGCCCCTCAGCTTGGAAGAGCCCATGTCGTCCAGAGACACCCGAGAAAGTCTGGATGTTAAAGGGAGTGCTTTTTGAAAAGGGCTTGGAGGTTAAAGAATTAAAAGCTGTAGTTTTAAATAAAAAAAAATTGTTATGAGACTAATTTTATTTTATTATTTACTAAATTTGAAATTGATAATTTTTAAGAATCTTTTTTTTAAACCGCTGGTGAATATATTTGATTTATTACTCTTCATGGTATTATTGTAAATTTTAAATCAAAATGTTCTCAAAACATAATTTATCTGATTTAATGTGAAAAAAAATAAATGAAGTTAAAATACGAAGTCGCTGGAGACTATGCGATTTTATGCAAAAAAGAAAGCTCATAAAATATTCTGAAAATCGTTTCAAATGACATTTGGATGGGCACTAGGGATTTTTTACCTGATTTAAAATTTTATTCCAGGCAATGATATTGATTATTAAACTTGCCGCTTATTGTATAATTCCATTTGTTATAATTTGAATTTTAATACAGTTCTACATCTTATAAGTCTTACTTAGTTATTATTTTATTGTAAAATCAAATTATTTTCTTCTTTATTTTTATGAACACAAAAGAATATAAGAATAATACGTACAAGCCCTTCTACGGTAAACTTGCAGAATAGTGTAGTATAATAAGACTATTAATAAAAAAACTTTTAAATAACTTTTAATAAAAAACTTTTAATAAAAAAACTTTTTAATAAAAAACTTTTAAAACCTCATTTTTCTGGAGGTTACGAGAAACAAACTTAGTATTCACAATATTTTACTATGACGAAATGTGATATTTTAATGGCAAAGTAAAAAATTAAGATTTTAATTCATTAAGGGTTATAAAATATTTTAACAATACTATTTTTTCGATACTAGGAAATCAAACCAGTTTTAGTAATTCTTAAAAATACACATACACAAGTAGAACAAGAAATAAATTCCTTTTCCCCAAAAATTATGCAAATATATACATTTTTTGTTTTGTTTCAGGAAATAAATAATTCTCCCTAATTTTTTGAAATAATTTTACCATTATATGAAGTAAAAAATGTTTTAATAAGTTTAAATTTTTTTCAAAAAGTTCAAAAGATCGGACACGTTTAATTTATAACAGCTAGAACCTCATCAAAGTAAAAATTATAAATATATTTTTTAAGCAAGTTTTATGCAGTGTTATGCATAACAATTGAAAAACGATTTCCAATTCCTACAAAGAATTACTACGTTTTGAAATTATAAGGTAATTTTAAAGAAAAGAAGAAAAAAAAAAAAAGATATATTCTGACAAAGCGAAAATACGACGCGATAAGCAACAGTGACGCTGTTTCCAGGTGGCTAGAATTAATTTTTATCTAATTGTCCAGAAGGGGAAAACAATATCTTTACCAAACTTGTCACACCTAAAAGTTGTTAACAATGTAGCAAATATTAAACAATGCAGGAAATGGAGAAATTTAATTATAGAAGAATCTTCTTTCAGAGCAATGAATTAATATATTACGTCATCCATTCTTTAAAATCATATTTAAAGCATGCATTTTAGAAAAAAAAAAGTTTAAATATTTTTTTCAGAATTCAAAAACCCGATGAAAATGAATATAAATATAAAATGAATGTGCATGAATATAATATTAAAATGAATGATAAAATGAATATAGTTATGCTTTGAATAATCCATTCACTAATGATTATTTCTAATTCTATACAATAAAGGAATGATTTCTTTTACAACGATCTTTGAAATCACATCATAAAACTATGCATTTTGTATAAGAAATATTTTTTTTTCTCCAAAATATGTGTAACAAAAATGAATATAAGATCTCTTTATTGTATAATGGGTAAAAAATAAACATTTTAATACACAATTAATCATTCTCTTGTTAATGCACCATGAAACCTCATGATAAACCCTAGACAATGCTTCGTTGTCAAAAACAGTAAAAAATGAAATAAAATTATCAAAAACTGCAATTTGAAATTTAAGTAAAATAAGTCGCAATATTGTGTTGATATCTCAGTAATGATAATTTTACTTTGAAATACTGAAAAATGTATTAAATAATAATAAAAAATGTATTCATAATTCTTAAAAATTAATACACGATAGTTTTATTTTTAATGAACGGGCCAAAAAGACAATGAAGGAGTCAGTCGATTTCAATTTATTCACGATATTAATGCAAAAACTTTCAGTTGTCTATAAGCAAATGTGTTGTGTAAGAGAAATAAAAAGAGTAGCTGATTCCTTTCAACCTAAAATCGCAAATTGTTACAACTCCCCGTATTGACACTATGCTATCTGAAAACGGCCTGGGCCGACAGCTCTGAAAGAAAAGAAGGGTGTCGGGTGATCCCCGACCCTACAAGGGGAGGAAAGGAAATCCTAGAAATACAAAGCATTTTCCCCTTGTATCCTCAGGGTTCCGTCTCCTTAACGGGAATAAAGATAAAAGGAGAAATCTGTGAATGGGTTGAAACGTGACCGGACTGGTTATTCTCGGAATAATCGTAACACTGAATTGCATATCACTGAAATCTATCGGAACAGCGACTTCTCACTTTTCAGTGAAGTCGCTGCAAAGTTATAAATCACTGCGGGCCTCACACTGATAGTGACCTTGACTTTCGAATATTCGCATTTAACAATGCGCTACTATATGATAATTGTATTGCCTGTGACGTGAGTCGTACCGTCTCTGGACGGTCACACGTGACCCCAACAATAGTAATTCGCTTATTCACTTCGCTGGCGCCATCTATCGGTAGAATTTAGAAATAAAAAATTTAAAGAAATGACATTTATTTTTAATTTAACCTTTCAGAAAATTCTTTAATCTAATAAATAAATTAAATAAATATTATTGAAAAAGGATTTAAAAAATATGTTAAAATAGATAAATTAATTCGATCACGGGTTTCGGACATCAGTAAATGAAGTATTAATTATTATTAATAAATTTTAAATTTAATAACAATTAAAAATTTTTAATTAATAATATGATTGAAATAACAGATATTTGGAACAAATATTTAAAAATAGCAATAGCAAAATTATTTGTTACTCAAAAAAAGGTGGATTATACATCTCTAATCAAGTAGAACCCTCAAGTAGAGCCATGCTTCCTCCAGGCTGGCTGAGACGTTACATTTTGTCACCGGTGTGGGAACCGGAAGTTGAGTTCTTTTTGTAATAGAGAATAAAAAATAGATGTATAAACATCTAGCAAAGGGGGTTTTCAATTTTCGAAGCGTACTAATTTTGGACAAAAGAACTCCAGAACTTGGCTTAATTTTAATATTGCTTTAGGTCGAGCCTCAATCAGATATTACAACCAACAGTTCATAACTGTAACTGTGATTTAATTTAAATATTACAAATACAAAATGATAACATGCCTGTTTGTTATTAAAATTATTCGCCGGTATTGGAAAATATATATTCAAAATTTAATGATGTTTTTATAAATTATGTGTCTTATTTTGGATTTTAAAAAATCCTTTAGAAATTAACATGGATTTTTTAACCAATTGATTTCTATCCTTTTATATGATTTTAAGTAGTCGCAATATTATTTACTTCGAAAAATTTAGAGCAGGTATTGTATTGTTCTTTTATTAATATGTTAAAGTTTTTTTATTTATTTCGAAGAAACTATGCTCCTATACGAATAATGTGTGAATATTTTATTTGGAGGAAAAGTTAAAATTAGTTATGTATTAAAAAATTGAAGAAATGGACCTTCTAAAAAAACTAATTCTCTGACTTTGAATTCTTTTCAAGAATATTTGTTTTATAAAATTGTATATTTAATCTTGAGTTTTATAATATTGTATCTGCCAACCATACATAAAAATAAAATGTATATTTTATAGCAATATAAGGACAAAAAGGTCTTTTAATTTCATAAATAGCATCATAGTTGGTTTTTACAAAATCTTTTGCATGTCCATACAAAAGGATTTTATTGTTTTTGTGATTAATATTGAATGCCTCAGCCAGTACTTAAATTGCATTTGTATTTGTAAAGAATGAAATGTCACAAAAGAACAAATATCTCTTTTTAACTGCAATATAATTTATATGATCTGAAGTGATGTTTACACTAAGAATTGCTAGAAAATCTGTAATAAAAATGAGAAATGCAGTTTAATTGAATATGTAGAACTTATACAAATTATATATATTTTACATTATAATTAAAATCACGAAATTTGTATGTAAAATGCCCAACAATTCATTAATTTTTATTGTGCTTGCATTTAACTTTGCTAGTTTGCACAAATAATGTATTTAGGTACTTTTCTGTTAGCCAGGTGGCAGTAAAAAAATTGCCAAATATTGTAGAATTTCTTTAGGGATTTTTCGATGTTGCCTGGCTAACGGGAAAGTACCTGTATTTGTCATGCATTTATATGGATTGCTTTTAAGTAAAAGTATTGTTCCAGCTATTAGCCCTTAAAGTCACACACAAAATCTTCTTAACCTTACAATAAAATATCACTCAAGGCTTACTTGAAATTTTTCTAAGCTGCAAAAATCAGTGTGCGAAAATAACTTTTTGCCTACTCATAAACATACAAGCAATACTATTACTAAGAAGAATCTTAAAAAAAAAAAAGACATTGCTGTCTCTTTGTAGCATGAAAGAACAAGTGAAATGTACATGTTCATTTCAAAGTAATAAATATTTTTATAAATTTATTTACTAACATTACTAAGGTTGCAAGAGATTATTACTGCTTTTATATCATTGAATATCTGATGGTGTGTAGTTTAAATTTCATTAATACTAAATGTTCTAGCATTTTGCTACATTAGAATCGCCATTGGGTAAAATGGCCATAAACTGTCTGCAATAGATTTAGTGTTAATTTGTAAAAAAAAAAAAAAAAAGTAAAACACACACACACACATATATAGAAGTATTATTCTTAAGTGACCAAAATATGCAATTTGTCAGGCATGGTTCTCTAAGTTTAAATTGTTACTGGATACCTTTAGCTTAAGAATCTTATATCAATAACTAAATTAAACTTCGATTGTGCAAAATAAGAAAATTAAATAAAGTAACATGTATATATTTGAATATTGAGGATTCAGAGAGAAATTTTTTGAAATTGTTATAAAATTAATCAAAAAATAGAATCATACCATTGTTTTAAATTTTTCAATCTTAAAATATTCAATATCCCTCCTATTTTTTTTTTGTTTTTAAATATTAAGATTATATTAAAACATGTAAAATTTTGAGTATTAGTCTTAAAGTAAATTATTTTAACTTTTTATTAAGTAAATTCATTATTGGGTAAGAAGGCCAATAAAGAGATTTCTGGTAATTTTTTAAAAGATGAGAAAGAGGTGAATAAAAAATTAATGGGGAATGATGGGACTATTTAATAATAAATTATTTGAAGTATCATCAAATTCTAAAGGCAAAAATTAAACATTATAACATAGTAGTGTTCTTTGGTATTCAAACACCTAAATGAATTTTCTAAAATGCTTCGATGATCACCTTAATCCAATAGAATGAATTCAAATAATTGAAATCCTTAAACTATTAAGCCACTTTTTAGTGTTCTTTATATGTTATAAATTGTAGCATTTTGAAGAGCTAAAAGGTTTTAGCACAAATATACCAAATGAATCAATTTTAACTAGAAACATACAAATAGTATAGCCATATACTTACAAACCTGATAAAAAAATAATTGTATATATACATTTGTAAATAAGTGCATTAAACACAAATTTTAAAAATGTTACAGAAGGTTCTTAAAAAATGGAAGTGAGTTTTAGTTGTGAAAAATCCAACTTTTACAGTATTTGGTACAAATTCTCAAACAGACCGTGATAGAATATATCCCTGTATAAAAATCTTTAAGGATGAGATAAAGTACTTGTGTTGTAATATTTCTGTGAATTTAAGAATGTAAAGAACAATTTTATTTAATGTATCCCAAAGTGTTATGTAATGTATCGAAAAAATAATGATTTATGTTGGAAGAACCATACATATAAAAAATGAAATTACTGTCTATTTGTAAGGGATTGCGCAGTTTTTTTTCTCCCATTTGAGTACTAAGCACATTCTATTGCCAAATTTTTGTCTTAATAGTTTGCCATTACTGAATTTATTTTTTTAAAAAATTAGAATTTTAGGCTAATGGCATACTAATAGTAAACACAGTCAATCGATGCCATTTTTGGTGATTAGTTATAGGTTGAATTTTTAGTGATTAATGATTCCCATGTATTTAATGCACAAATATCAAATTTCATATTTAGCAGGAATATGCATTACTGATCATTGTCTTTTTGAGCAAAAATGCTGCTCTGTCTAGATATATTGACCATGACATTTCTGAGCTTGACATCATTAACTACATTAAAATTATTGGTAATTTTCCGTTAGCCAGGTGCCATTGAGAAATTACCAAATAATTTAGAATTCTGCCAAACTTCTTATAGCTATTTTAAAGCGAAAAATCTCTGAATAATGTAGAATTCTGTCGCAACTTTTTGCGCACCCTTGGATAACGGGAAAAGTACCAAATTATTATTACTTTTGAAAGTTTGCAGTGAATTGTAGAAATAATTGGTTTAGCTGCTCAGAAGGTTAGTGACACACAAGTTATAAATAAGCTAGAATAGAATTGCATTCGGAATATTTGCAGTTTTGGAAATGATGCTCACATGCAACTCCATTAAGTTGCAAAGAGGATTGAGATTTGCTCACTTTAATGTAACTAAAGTTTATAGCCTTAAGCTATTACTTTTGGGTATATTGAACTAGTATTCTCTGCACTTCTGACAAATGTCAGTACCTTTATATTTAAAGAATTTATGACTATTATATAACCTGCATAGTGTATAAAGCCATACTAAACTACATAATAAAAATATATAACATTAAATAAAATACAAGTGTCAGAAATATAACATGCAATGTAAAATCTATAATCTGCAATTATTAAGAAAAGGAAATGTCTTTTTAAAATTGATATTAAAAAAAGTCTTTGTAAAGTAAAATAGATTATATCTTTTATGTATGATTTTTTTTTTGCGAGATATATAGTTTCTGAGTGAAGGTTGCTCTAAATCATAATATCAAGATTTTTCATTTTGTTCCATTTAAATATTCTATATCATGAAAATTTGAATGTATTTTCCCAGTTCCAAAATATTTTAAAATGTAAAAATTTTATTAAAGAAATTTGTAACCCAAAATTAAGGCAAGATTTCAATTTGCCACAGTCTTGGAGTAAAGTGTTGGCAACCCTATTCAAAAGCCTTTTGACAGCTGATAGTTTAACATTAGTAAAAATGAAGCATTACATATGTACAGAATGAAGTATTATATTTGGTTTTTGTACAACATATTTTCAATATTATCAGCAACAGTTCCAAAATTTGAGAATTTCTCTTTGATCATGATTTAACACCATTAAGTTTTTTTATTGGTTTTTTCAAAGTTGAAGGTCTATGCCAACAAGCTCACAAGCACGTGTATTTTGAAGCAGAAAATTGGATGCTGCATGAACAAAATTGGTCACATCTGTGCAAAATAGTTGTGGAAAATTTTGACAAATGGTTGTGTATACATCAATAAAGTCACATAACTCATTTGCCCTATGTGTTATTCCATACCTAGTCTTATCCTGTATATTTTAGAATTCAATTAAAATATAACAAGTTAAATAAAAAATAATTTATTTAATTCAAATCTTACATAAACATGTTGCTCTATCATGTAATGCACCATTTTTACTAAGCTTATGCTATCATCTGTCAAATATTTTTTAATAGGGTTGACAATTCAAATCTTGCTTTAATTTTGGGATACCCTTTAAAAAAATGTGTGATAACTTTGTGGTGTTATGATGTAGTAGTGTAACAAAAGAAAGAACTGTATGTGCTATAAATGAAATATTTTGTGCTTGGGTTGTAAAAAAAGGTCTGCAGTTTTCTAGAAAATTCTATGTTGTTCATTATCTTAAAAATATATAAAATGTGGTAGGCTAAACAAACATTTTGTATGTGTTCCAGAATATGTTTCTCTTTTATAAACAGGGGAAAAAATCAGGTACCCCAAATCAATGTTATATAACTGTTTTTCCATGATGGAAGTGCAAAATTGGCTAGCTCAAATACGTTTATTTGTGGCACACAAACAGTCAGATAAATTGGACACAAATACAACATACGATAACTGACATTTAACAATACAATGCAAAATGGACGGACAAAAGGGGAAAAGCCACCTTTTGACAAAGAAATTGGAGTCTGACTAACTGTTCTTGGTTGGCAACCACCAGATGGTGGTAGTTCAAATAGATCTGTTATACACACACACACACACACACACATTGTAGAATACTTTGTGCTTGCTCACTAAAAATGAGAGTAAAGATGTATTTGATTCAAATTTGAGTATTATTTAAAATTTTAGAACTGTATTTGTTTAGTTTCTGCTATTTCAAAAGAATATAGGTATTCTATATAAAAATAATCTAAAACCTTTTGCAAGATGTTCTAAAAAATTGTGATGCTTTGTGCAAAATATCTAACTTTGTTTAGTGATAAGTTGTTTGAAAAACTTCAGTTTTTCTGTCAGGTTAAAAATGTGTGATATCCATGAGAGATCTAGCAGTTATTTTATTAAAATGTTATAGATTGTTACATTTTTGTTATAAAAAATGCACTGAAGTTCATAAGAAATAGTAAGCAGAGGTAGAGGCAATAAGCAGGTAGCAATGCTTTTCTTTCTTGAATAAAAACAGTTCATACATGCATATCCAGACGGTTTATGGTTTCCTAGAAAATATTTGTTATAATCCTTAGTGGTTTTGTTTAGCTTACTCTTAAGTAGCTGAAGCCTTTTGCTTTTGTTTAATGTTTTTCTGTCTTTTCATTCCAATTGAACTAACAAGTTTATAAATCTAATTTATTTGTGAAGTTCAGTTTTTATCCAGAATTGTTTGCAAATGATTTCATTTTATCTCACAATTTAGAGAATTTAATGGATGAATAAAGCATTGGCAAAATAATTATAATGCTTAAAGATGTATATTATATTCCAGAAAAAAATGATTGGCGTTTAATTTATAGTATAAAATATTCCATGAAAAGGATTATAGTACTTATAACATAAAATTATTTATTGTTTTCCAGAAAAAAGAGCATATTTTATTTAAAAATGTGACAACATTTGTTACAAGCAAAATTTATGTAAATTTGTCTTTGGTGACCAGCTAATTTGGCAAAATTGTTTTTTTTTTATTCTGTAAAATATTAATATGGAATGTATATTATAAGACTTTATAATTCGTTTTTTGACTAACGAAAATAAATTTGTTTTTTGGCCTTTTAAATAGCATGGTGAAATTTTTTCAAATTTTTTTTTACTTAATTTAATATTTGGAATCATAAAAAACAAACAAATCCTGTAGTATTCTAGAAAAATAGTATATTCCTAAAAAAAGAAGCACTCTATGAAAAATGTTACATTCTGTTCAGGTACATAGAGTTTTAAAGAAAAATTTAAGTATAGGCTATGACATCATTGTGGATGATATTAAAAACATTATAAGTATTTCAATATTTTTTGAATTTTATGTCATGAGAATTCAATAATTGGTTATTCCTCTGTTTTATTAAAACTTTATTCTCTTGATTTTTTAAAATTTTTATTTTATTTTGCACCTACCTATTCTGTATATTAACTATTTAGCTTTAAACTTTAGCTTTAATATCACTTTTAATGAATTAGGTTAATCAGGGCTTAAAACTTATGTAATTTTATTGAATACCATTCTTTTACTGAATTGTAATTGACTGCAATTCCAAGATTTTTTTTTGATTTTTAAAATTATAAAATTGAACTAAAAGTTGCTACCAATCATAAATGTCTACAATGTTTAATCAGTGGTGCTATTTCACCTTTGATTGGTAAATTAAATCTATTATTATTTTATTTTCAAAATTGATTTATGGATACATTTTGTCTATGAATTGAGAAGGTTCAATTAAATGACATTCCTGAATATTAAATTTAAATACTTCAGGCTGAGAATTCCAAGTTAATTGTTCTTAGTCTCATCATTTTCTTTGTCAACATTTAATAACATGCATTTGCCTCCTAAAATGTTTAGTAATAGCTATTTTGGTGGCAGTATTACCTAAATAGAGTATCCATTAATAAAAATATTAAATCCATTCCTGTGAAATCTTCAGAACCTAATTTTTATCTGATTGAAATAAGTTTCAAAGATTTAATTAAAATAGGTAATGATTTTATTATAGTTTTTATAAAGTCAGTAAAATCTAATATGTTACCCCCATTTTATTAGCTAGTTTTCTACCATAGCAATTCCCCCCTCATCTTTTTCCCTCTTTTATCTTACAGTAAAATGTTGAAATTTACTTATGCATTTTGCTATCCAGATATTAAAATCAATATTCTAGAATTACAAAACTCTTTCATTATAGTTTATTTTTATTTTTAAAATCTTGAATCAGGGGAAAAAAAGATTAAACATTCTTGTTTAGTATTATGGTTGACAGCTACAATATAAATTTATTTAATAATAAATTGTACCAAGAGTTTAAATTTAATTGCTTCATAAATATTTTAAATTAACCTTTTATATTATTGATAAGGGAGGTTTAACTGATAATATTTTGAAATACAGATATAGTACTTTTTTGCTGTATTATATTTTTCTATCATCTTAATGCTACGAGCAGGGTATTTTACAAAACTATTAATATTTGTTACTATTAATTGGTATTGTGATTTCATTTGAATAAAAATCATGTACATTTTATTATAAAATTTTAGCAATTGTTAAAAAAAATGTGACTAATTAACATAAAAGAATAATGCAAAATTTGATCTTGAGAATAAGTATGCAAAGTTTAAATATATATATTTTTTAATTACTGAAAAATCATAAAAGCTTATTTGTAAATTGAATTTCATTTAAAAAATCACTTTCTTATGCATGAATTATGCACAAAGTAAATAATCTTAATCAATTTTTTTCATAATAATCAATTGCTAAAACTTATTTTTATATTTTAGCCAGTGCTGTTTAAAAATATAATTTGATATTTATTGGAGGAGACTCTGGTGGTTTGGCTTTTGCTAATGAAGGTAAATAATGTTATAAAAATGAAATGAGAATTTTTAGCTAAAAAATGTTTTTAAAAAGTGTTTTATTTATTGCAAATTTTTATTATAGCTGCACCTTTGTGTAAAAGAGTTGCTGTTTTGGACTATCTCAGAGGTATGTTCAAGTATGATGCATAGCAAATGAAAATGCACATGAGTGTGCATTTACAAATAATTCATGTGTTATAATGGTAGAATTTTTTTCCCTCCTTAATGGCTGCCACAAATGAATAAGATTTGACTCCTGTTTAACTATAATCTATCACCATATCACTTGAAAAAAATTTTTACGCCCTTCTTTGATGATCGAGTGTATGGAATGGGTAGAATATTTGTGGTAGAGAAGAAAAAGATAACTTTGTACAAATATTATTGTTGTTTTAGAAAAGTGATAGTATTTTTCTTTTTCCGCATCTAAATTTTTATTCAAGTTCATATGTTTCTATTTTTGTTACACATTATTCAAAAATATAGGGAAAATTAAAGTTGTATTTAAAAAAAAATTCTTTGAAATGTTTATGTATGTGTATGCATTATCTTTAAGTTTTCTAAATTAATTAATTATTGTAATAATTAATATTTTAGAGATCTTTTGAAGTAAATATCCTGACTTCACATCATTCAATAATAAAAATATGAATTAATTTTGTGTTGTTGATATTTTTTTGTTATAATGTACCAAATACTCTTTTAATATAATATTTATCTGTATCAAATGTTTGCCCTTGCATTTTAAAGATAGAGCAGATAGACAGACAAGAGAATTTGTTTTAGTTTTATGTTTTGAGAATGCCTATTCTGAAACTTTTAAATAAAAATGGGAACAATGTCTACTTTGATGAATAAGTTAAGTTAAATGCTGGAAGTAGTCAGTAATGATGTTATGCATTATTTGCATGGTGCATGTCTATCATCTTGAAGGTGCTGAATATTTTAAATCTTTTTTCTTACAGTCCAAGTAAAGATTTCTTTTATGTCCTATTTTGGCTGTAATATGTTAATATTCAGCAGAGAACAATTTGACAGGGGGAGGGTGCAGAATAAATAAAATCTAAAAGATACTAGTAAAATTTTGCTAAATTTAGTAGATTAGGTTTTTTAAAAAAGTTGCATATAGAATCAAGCCCCTTTAAATAATTTTTTTAATAAAAAAAGCATAACATATTCATTAAGGCTCTACTCATATTGATGAGTGGGTTAGATTAAATATTTTTCTAAAAGAACATGAATAATTATTATCTCTTGAAATTCAATGAACGCCACCTAGTCAGCTATTGATAGTTTATTTGAATGCTTTATTGTTCTGTTCAATTACAATTAGCAATCTTTTGTCATCTTAGATGTATCAGAATGGGAAAGCAGCTTATATTTTTTCAAAGTTTTCAATGAAGTAAAAAGTATTGTATTCTTATAATTATAGTTATTATAATTTTAATTTTTATTATAAAAACTTTAGTTGAGCATGCAGAATATTTTTCAAAGGAAAACCTTTTTGTACAATAACAAAAGCAAAGCTGTATAAATTATAAAAAAATGCATTTCCTTTGTATTGTGGCATTTGTTACAAAAACTGATCAGGATCCACAATAATAATTATTCAACTTAAGACTTTCCAAGATACTATACAAAACTCACCAATAAAAGAAATGTCCACATTGTCAATATAGAGAACAATAATATATTTTGATTCATAACAATCATACATTTAGTTTGATAAGTAATGTACTTTTATTGTGTTTATACAATACTGAATTTCTAATTTCCCTCGAAGAGGTTTCTGAAATAGGCAAATAACCTATTTAAATGTTGGATAACTCCAGAGGCCAAATACCAGATAAATCCAAATATATGATGCTCATATAATATGTTTTTTAAAATTATTATTAGGAACCCATTAGGAACATATGATTACAAAGGGTGATTTAAAAAAAAATCCCCTTATATATGAAACTCTAGCTGCCTACCTACTCAACCAAAATTTTCAGACATGGTTGTTTGAAGGTATGCACTGGAACAACGCAGAACTCATAGTTATGGTTACAGTGAGAAATTTTCGAATGGCAATACCCAGTTTTTTCTTGTGCAAATTGATAAGCGTATTGAAAAACTACAAATGGCGTTAGAACGATTAGCGTGTGACGAAAATAGCCGGCGTAAAGCTTTTGCAAAGAAGCATTTGACAACACAGAGAGGAAAGAAAAAAAAAAGCTTCTATTGGAATGGAAAGTTGTGATTATAGGTTTTTAACGTGTTCACCTTCGCAGGCGACAACGCATTACATCCGAAAGATTGTGGACAATAATGCCGAACGTAACATGAAAGGAAGAATCTGCATAACTTCACATATTATGGCATCTTTCAATTTTCACACATCTCTTGGATCAGGCGTGTACACCTTAATTTCAGATAATCCCAGAACCAGAAATCCATGGGAGTAAGGTCGGGGGATCGTGGTGGCCATGAAACTGCAAAGTTACGAGAGATGACTCTATCACCAAATTGTTGTTGGAGCATTTGCAATTCGACATTGGGCGACGTGTGTAGGAGCCCCATCTTGCATTCATACAATGTCAATAACGCCATTTCATTGCTGCTATTCAAGAATAACGTAATTGCGCAACATAACTTTTTACCGAGCACTTGTGACAGAGCCCGATTTCAAACCTGTGGCAGTGACCTCTTCGAAGAAGTACGAACAGAGAACAAAAGTGCTAGCGATGCCACACCACACAGTCACTTTGGCTTCGTGTAAAGGCACTTGTACAGCATCGTGAGGGTTTTTGTCAGCCCAGTGAACACAGTTCTCGGTGTTAACGTTTCCAGTTAAAGAGAAGTGTGTCTCATCCGTCCATGTTATCCGCAGCGACCATCTGTCATCTTCATCATATCTAATGAAGAACATCTGCAAAATTCACACGCAGTTGTTCATTTCCAGACTGCAGCATCTGGACGCACTGAAATCGATAAGGAAACATACGCAGAAGCCCGGGAACTGCGGTTTTCGTAAGATCTTAATTACGAGCAACGCTTCTTGCAGTATGCGATGGATCTGCATTAATCGTGTTATGCATTTCCGCGACAACTTCAACTGGAACCGATGGTCGTCTGGTTCGAAGTCGATCGTAAGTGCATCCAATCGAAGCGATCGTAAGTGCCGGTAAATTCGCAATGCTTCGGCAGCATTTTCCCCGTTAAGATGAAACAGCTTTTTCAATTCACCTCGTTGTTTGTTTGTTTGCGTCATCTTGTTGACACAATCGAATACCTGACTGAAGAAAAACTCTTCCACACGCAATGCTTTGCATGTGGTATTCTGCGTTTGGTGCTTCTACTGTCTAACCCTGTGAATGATGCAAAGTGCTTCAAAGCTCCTCCTCTGTGTTGTCATTGGTCCTTTATAATGCTCTTCTTTGTCATACACTAATCGTTCCAGTACCATTTGTGGTTTTTTTAATACGCTGATCAATTTGTGCAAGGGAAAAAAAGTGGGTGTTGCCATTCCAAAATTTCGATATTCTCTCACTATACCCATAAGCGTGAGCTCTGCGTTGTTTAGAATCATCACAATTTCCAATGCATACCTTCAACTAACCATGTCCGAAATGTTGGTTCGATTAGTTGTACCGATTGGCTGGTAGGGTTTCATCCATAGGGGAATTTTTTTTGACCATCCTGTATATTCATGTGGTATAATACAATATGTTATACAATATTGTATACACTGAAGTGACAAAAGTCATGGGATGACTGTTAATATCGTGTCGGTCCTCCTTGTGCCCGGCGAAGTGCAACAACTCGACGTGTTATGGAGTCCACAAGTCGTTAGAAGACCTCTGCAGGAATATTGAGCCATGCTGTCTGTATAGACGTCCATAATTGTGAAAGTGTGGATGGTGCAGGAGTTTGGGAACAAACGGACCTTTCGATGATATCCCATAAATGCTCGATGGAATTCATATCGGGCGATCTAGGTGGCCAGATCATACGCTGGAATTGTCCGGAATGTTCTTCAAACCAATCGCGAACAGTTCTGGCCCGTTGACATGGTGCATTGTCATCCATAAAAATCCCATCGTTGTGTGGGTACGTGGTCCATGAATGGCTGCAAGTGATCTGCAAGCAGCTGAACATAACCATTTCCAGTCAATGATCGGTTCAGTTGCACCAGAAGACCGAGTCCATGCCATGTAAAAACCGCGCACACCATTATGCAGCCACCACCAGCTTGAACAGTGCCTTGCTGACAGTTTGGGTCCATGGCTTCGTGGGGTCTGCGCCACACTCGAACTCTACCATCAGCTCGTAACAACCGAAATCAGTACTCATCTGACCTCGCCACGGTTTTGCACTGGTCTAGGGACCAGTCGATATGCTCACGAGCCCAGGCGATGTCGTGCTGTCAGTAAAGGCACTCGAGTCGGTCTTCTGCTGTCATAGCCCAAGGAAGACAAATTTCGTCCTCGTACGTCCACATTGATTCCTGCAGTTATTTGACGAAGTGTTGCGTGTCTATTAACATTGACCATTCTACACAGACGTCGGCGGTCTCGGTCGTTAAGTGCAGGTGGTCGTCCACTGCGCTGTCCATGATGGGATGTGATGTCTGAAGTTTCATACTCTCGGCACACTCTTGATACTGTGGATGTCGGAATGTTGAATTCACTAACAATATCCGCAATGGAATGACCCATGCGTCTAGCTCCGACTAACATTCCACGTTCAAAGTCTGTGAATTCTTGTCGTGCCGCCATAAATCATGAAAAACCTGTTCACATGAATAACTTGAACACAAATGAAAGCTCTGGAAAACGAACTGCTCAATTATACTTTTTCGCTGCGATACTACTGCCATCTGTATATTTGCATATTGCTATCCCATGACTTTTGTCACTTCAGTGTATAACAATATGCACGTTTTGTAGCTTTAATAGCATCCAAATTTTGCTTATTGATGTGCTATGTCTATAATATAATATATATTTTCAGAATGAGCTTGTTCATGCTTTCAAATGTTAAATGTAAAGTGTGACCTCATTCCATTAATCAGATGTTCCTGCTAATTGGAAAAGTTTATATATATATATATATATATATATATATATATATATATATATATATAAAATAAACGAAAAATTGTATTTTCAAACGTTTATTATTTAAATCAGTATTAACATTAAATAATCTGTTTGTTTGATCAGTTAGTAAAAGTTACTTACTAATGCACTTTCTAATAAATATTAAGTAAAATTACATGAAAGAAATATGCTTTTTAAATGTATACTATGTCCCAACATCTTTGGGTTATGGAAAATTCATGCAAACCTTCTCTAACTAAACAGATAGCATTATATTATAAACTTTCTTGTACTTAGCTTTAGGATTTTTCGCTTGAGATATACAACACGATCTTAACTTTTTAAATTGCCACTTAATAAAAGCGTGGTTCCCTAGAATAAAAAAAAATAATTTTATTTTTCTGGAAATAAGGAATTTAGTTAATTATTACCATTTATAAAATTGGCATGCATTATTATATATAGTCCACTTGCGATTATTGGTTATCAATTCCTTAAAAAAAGGAAAAAATAAAGACTCCTATTTATTGCACATGTTACAAAGGCCATTCAATGAGCTTCTTTCAGTTTATGAGAGATAAAAATATCACTTTTTATTTATATATTCATTAGGGCAAGTAAATTAAAGTGATGCATGTTGAATACTCAAATAAAATTGCTTTATATAATATTGGTTTATTTTATTTCCTTTATTTTCTTGTCATCGATTTCAATACACATCTCCCGAATGAGGATCGTTACTGATACAACAATCAGCTGCATAGAATTTTATGAAAAATGTGATTGGTTAGAATATTTTCTTTATGAATTTTATGCAATCTGTCACATACTTAATGATTGTTCCTCCCTTAGTACAAGACTGTGGCCTACATTACTTATTGAAATAATTTCTATGCTGAGTTTTCTGAAAGAACACTATCCTCTATTTATTCTTTATGCATGCATGCTGATTTAAAATTCTGATCTGATATTCTAATAATAAAGTCAAAGATTTTATTCTTGGTATATATGAATTCTAAAGTGCAATTGAATCACGATATTGAAATGTGTCATTTGATGACATGGGTCTGCTGTAACCGTAAAAATACTGAATGAATGAAAGATGATACATTTGAATATTTTGTTTTATTTCAGCCATTGTCTTATCTTGTCATTTTAATCACCAGTCTTTTATTTAGTGATAAAGATAATGAGTTTTTCTGAAATATTTTGGTTTTGTGGAAAAAATAATAAATCAGGCTTTAGTTTTCTTTCCATATTGTAACAAACTTTGTAAATATTTCCTTACATATTTGTATGCGTCTTGAAATATCTCAGACAGACCTAAAATATTCTTAGATTATGGGGCTAAAATCGTGCAACTTAGGTGTATTCTACGTAAAAGCAGCATTTCCAATTATTTGGTGACCTTTTGACTTGATTCTTGGCAACTTGACAAGATTTGGTGAAAAATAGATAGTTCTGGAAAATTCTATCACCCAAGTTCTAGAACAATTATGAAGGAAAATAGTGTAGATTTTTGGCGAAAGTCCTGGATTTTCACACCCAGTCAGGTATAAATACCTGATTGACCATGATGATTAGAGACTAGTGAAGGCTTGAAGCGTTAGTTTAGTGCACATAAGCTATCTGTCTGAGGTATTGAAGATGTTTGTGTTTTGGAGGCTGTTTCTTGTTGTAGTATCAGTTGAAGCTGTGTTTTTGTGACTCGTAGCTGCTGTAATTTCCTGCATCTTCTAGAGATTTCTATGAATAAACGTTTTGTCATTTTTGAGAGATTGTTTTATCAACTCTCAATCTACACAAATTATGAAGTGCAGTACAAATATACAATCTTTAAATTTTTTTTGATGTATACCCATCTGTATATTTCTAAGAAATTCTGAATTATTATTCATATTATAGATTTTTCAAACAGCTTTCAATTTCAAAAACTTGTTTTGCAAGGTATTTAATTCACCATAGTAATCATTTGTTAATAACCTATTAAAGTTTTGAAGAAAACTTGTCATCTTTAATAGCATAATTTCTGAAAGCCATAATATTTTTTATTCTTAAAAAAATAATTTTATATACAACAGATGGGATTATTTATCTCTTTGTTGAATCACTTTTTATTTTACCTGAAAACTATGGTAATAATTTGTAATTGGTAATAAGAATTGTTTCATATTAATAAATTTAATTACATACTTTTATATTTTAGGAAATACTTGGGGTCTTGATGGTGCATGTGTAAATGTTATATGCATTCCTAAAAAGCTTGATCATTAAGCTGCTACTTTAGGTAAAGTAACAAAACATGCAAAAAAATATGGATGGAATATTAATGAAAATATTATACATGACCAAACTGGGGTCACAGAGCTCAGTTGAACAAAAGTAAGTTTATTCCCTTTTTTATACTGTCATTATTTTTACTTCATAGAATTGGTTTTGTTTTAATAATGGCTGCAAATTAAGACGGAAGCATATTGTACAGTATCAAATAGATAAAAATATGTATATTTGATAAAAAGAAATTTATTTTCATTAGACTATTATCTATGTTAAAATTTTATACAATTTTGCTATTACAGTAATTTTTTCAATTAGGATTATAAATGTGTTTACCCTTGTTTAATTTGAGAAATGTGGTATATAAGTTTAATTTAAGAGGTATATATGATTTCCATATTTAATATATGCAGAGTGGCAGGGATAGCCTGGTTGGTAGGGTGTTGAATTTGCATCTCTTGGGGTGCAAGTTCAAACCTGCTAGCTAAAAACTTTCCATGTGTGTGGTGGCTGGCGCACTTAAAAATTTGCCATGGCCACCAAGTCCTCCATGCTGAGAGTAATACTTCACTGGGGGTACTGGGTCAGAGAAGATTGTTATCTGTTCCAGTTTTAAATTACAGTCTGTGGATGAATAAAATCATGAATGAGATTCGCCCCATATAAAATGGGTTTGTGATGTGTGTGAGCTAGAGGTCAGACTTCTGCCTTTAGGTGCTCAGGGGTCCATATCTTCAGAATCTACAGCACCCCTCCTTCCGTTGTAAAGTGGAATACAAGAACAAAAACAATATATGCAGAAGTATGCAAAGCTTATTCAACAAAGTAATTTTTATATCTTACCAGTGTGAAGTTGTAGAAAAGTGTTAGAATAAAATGTTACCTTTCACACAATGAAATGTTAATAGTAACTCAAAAGAAAAGTGATGCATGTACAGTGCAAGTCACATGTCCAGACATCTGATGCAAGTAAAAGAGATATGCATTCAAAGTGATTGCAAGAAACTGGAAATTTTTGCATGAGGTAGAATCTATCTTTAAGTTTTATACTATAACAATAAGTTTTCTAATTAGTGATTATAAATGAGCTTACACTTAGGTTTCATTTTCATGTATATGCTGTTGTTTATTCCATATCTAATATATACACAAGCATGCAAAGCTTAAGCAACAAAGTGATTTTTTATCATAACTGGACAAAATTATAGAAAAATGCTATTACTATTATTTCAATGAAAAAAAAAATCAATAGGAAAGTGATGTAAATACAGCTATTGGGGATGTGGCATTACAGGTGATATTGAAACAAACAAAATGTACAGAGTGAGTGTGCATAATGTGTCACATTTCCAGATATTTAGCTGCTAATGAAAGTGATATCATACATTCAAAAGGGTTTCAGTAAACTTAGTGAAATTTTTACACGAAGTAGAATGTTGAGAACTCTGGAGAAGTGTAGTTTCAAGATGTTAAATGTTCGCACTTAAAAGCATTCCAAAGTATTGGTGCAGTTGTAAAGTTTGGTGGAGAACACCAAGAAAATAATGGAAATATATGACATATATATCCTTACCGATAAACTCTTGCTGTGGGGTTATCTGGTGTAAAAAACAATGAAAAAAAAACTTTTTCTGGCTCGTTTAGTGTATTAGTAAATTGAGGACATTTGAATGAAGAAGTATTTGGATTTTTAAAAGACTTATTTTTACTTTATTTCATTCTACTTTTAACATGCAGCCTAACCACCACTTATATAAGTATTGGTATGTAACAAAGACTACAATGTCATTAATGTCCAGACCATCATTGCTATCATCAGCTGAAACTATTTGTAAAGTTTATTCTTGAGAAAATGAGCAGGTTTTGACTAAAACTGTAGTCATATTCACAGAACTATGAAATTGCTGACTGCTCTTTGTCATTATTGCTTCTTCATCCTGCTCTTCAAGATCTTTGCTTCATTGTCACCATCAACGAAAAAAAATAAAGTGGACAATGTTTTTTTTAGGCAAATTATAAAATTGGAAGTCATCTTTGTCCAACAGCTTGGATTTGGTGAATAAAAAACTCTTGAATGCACCATTTCAAAACTTGCATCTATGTATATCTATGAGAAATATGAAAATGTTCTTCTAAATGACATAATAGAGAAAGTTTCAAAAAACAGAATAAGCTTCTATGGTAATTATTTACCTTATATTGCTGTGATTAAACTAAGTAGCAACAGTACTCCAATTTGTCCAGTGTTTGATGCTTCAGCTATATTAGAAAACTATCAATCTTAGAATCAGTTCTTGGAATGTGTTTCTAATCTTAATGAGCTTATATCAGAAATTCTTCTTTGATTCAAAGAGAAAAAGTTTGTCTTTATATCTGACATTAAGAAAACTTCTCCGTAAAAATAATAATTGTAATAAGAATACAGATTTCTTACAGTTTTTGTGGTAGGAAAATATGAAAGAAAAGAAAGCGAGTTTTTTGTCACTCTAGAGTTGTTTATGGCATAAAATTCAGTCATTTTCATTGGGTTTTAAGGAAAGTTTAAAAAGGTCTTTTTAAAAAAGTATTGAGACAGGAACATTTTAATTATGAGGTGTAACATTTCCTTTTTTTCCTAACAAGGTAATTGGCATACCAACCAAATGTAACATCACTCATTTCTGCACACATGATTAAATGCATACAGATCACTAGATATAGACCCCCTTTCAGTAGGAGAGTCATTGTGTTAGGTCATTTATTGCTATCCAGGTATGAGAACACAGATGTGTGTGCCCTGTCATTTCAAATAGATTCATCATGTCTTCATAAGAGAAGAACGTCAAAATATTCAGATGCTAAACCTTCCCCCCCCCCTTTATGAAGAGACTTCACAAACCATCAAGAAATGATCAATCACCATCAATCGTTTTTATTAAATGGCGCAAAACTAGCCGCATTTCATCCGATGTTGCTGTGAATTGATTATAATTAACATGTATTCAAAAAGGACCGGTCACAAAGGAGTTCTTAATAGACATTCTGTCGATCGAGTTGAAACCATTGAGAAAGTGATAGGAAACTCAAGTTCACCACAGAAAAACCTGAAGTGTATATCTGATGGACAAAAAAAATATGGTATTTTTTTCCCAGATAGAAGGACCGAGACAAAGGCTTTGAAATGGGATTCTGAGAGACATTGGTATCCAGAAAAGTTGTTTCTGATTTTTGAGAAGTTCTGGGTGATTCGATTTTCAGTTTTGAGATCCACTGGATAAAGATCGGTGTATTTTGGAAGCGGCCCTGAAGCAGCTGTTTAGAACTAACAGCCTCTTAGCATTATTATTATTTTTTTTATGGTGATATATTCTCCGATTTGATTTAGGAATTATTTCGTGATTGAACTATTATTTGATTTTTGCCAATAGTAATAATTTTAGTACTAAGTAAATAATATGTTAAATGAGAATGTTTTATTTTTTAATACATACACAAGGCTATACATAACAGAATTGTTTTGTTACGCTACTCTCTTGTTTAATCGGTTTTGCTAGATTGCGAGCATGTAATGAACTCAAAATTTATTGCATTTTGTGGAGAGGAAGCTATAAAACCAATTTCTCCATTTATGTACATACAAGATGTTCATGAATGCAGTCTGCAGACACTGCCATGCAAAGTTCTTTCTTCAAGAGATTCAAGTACAAAAACAAGTGGTGTTTAAAGACTAAGAAATCATTTCAGCTCTTAATATCTAGACACACTATTTTAACGGAGAAATACAACCATGTTCATAAATTAAGGATAATGCAAGTTTAGGAAAAGGAAGAATCAGAATCAAAACAAATGAGACATTTGGAAAGCCTATTTATTAAAAAAAACGTAAAGAGCAAAAAAGATGCTATTATGTTTGATATTATTAATAAAAATTGTGATTTTTTTTACATCCTGCAGCAAATTACTAAAAAAAAAAACAATTTTCAAAAACCAATATCTCTGAAGAGATCTGGCGACACAGATCTGAAGTTCTGTCTGTTTCTTTTGGCAGTAACTACCAAATACCGGTCCTCATTCGGCATTGTAACTTGGGATGACCTGTGCTGTAACATCTATTCACATTAACATGATCTTGGAATCTTTGCCAAAGCCTTGAAATGACACTCTGAGCGATTCCAAATTCCTCAGATACTTCCAGCTGTGTACAACGTCCTCATTTTTCCATACGACCGATAATTCTACCTAGTAAAAAAAATCATTCTAATGTGTCCTTTGTGTCATAACTATGCGGTTATTGCACTGAAAGGCTCATAAAGCGCTTGTGAACAGTTTTACTTCTTTGCCTCTATTCCTTATACATCACTCTCTTAAAACAGTGTCATTGTGTCGAACTATTGATGCCATCTGGAGGGCTTCCTGAAATTTGCATATGATTTTTGAAGGATGTGTATAGTAATTTTAAGGGTGATATGTGTATTTTAGAGTTAGATTGCCTCGTGACTTTGAGTTATCCTTAATTTGAAGAAAAAACTGTTTGTATTGTTGTTACAAATGGTATCTCCTAGCCATTTAATCAGTTAACCAGAACTAACGCTAGTTATTTTATTTTCACTTTTCATATACAGGTGGTTATCAAAATAATGGAAACACCTTAAATCCCTTATTAGTATGGTGTAAGACTGCCTTTGGCATGTAATACAGCTTGGATTCGGCCAAAAATCAATTCAAGAAAGTTCTATAACGGAAATTATGATGGTGAAGGATATTAAATTCTTATTGAACGTTCTACAATGGATCATAACAGTTCAATTATATTGAGGTCGGGTGACCGTGCTGGTCAAGGTAGATCTTTAACTTCTTCCTCGTGTTCACCAAATCATGATTCTGCAAGTCTCGCTACATGTATAGGTACATTAATACCCTAGAAAATTCCATCTCTAGCCAGGAGCAAAGTTTGCAGCATAGGATTGACCTGATCAGCTAAAACTCCTCTATATTTCTCCCAAATGATATTTCCTTTCAGGGCTTCGATGGTCAAACAGAAAACCACGGCATGATTGCCCATACCATGGCAGATCCACCTCCGTGTTGGACAGTTAGTAGGAGACAAGCAGATGTCCTTCAATCGTGCACTCGTCCTGTTGTGGCGAAAAGTATGAATAACAATTCGTCAGATCATATTACTTTCTTCTGATTACTAATTAACCAGATTTTGGAGTGTGACACCACTATAGACGAAGTTTACCAGTAACATCTGTGAACAAAAGGTTTGGGAATTCTGCTCTGCTATAATTTTTCTTTTTTTGAAGGTGCCTTCTAACTGTAATATCCGACACTGGAGAATTCAGGTGTGTATTGAGATCTGCAATAGCTTTTGCTGCAGTTATACACAAAATTTGCCTTTAATACTCGTCGGGCTTTTTCACTAAGCTTCTCTTTCCACTCACTGCTTTGCTTTGCCTTGCCTTGCCTTGTCAGGCTATGTGTATGCTGTTAGGACTTTAGACAACGTACCTCTACAAACGCCTAAAAGTTGGGATGTTTCAGTCGCTCCACCTAGACGGGCTACAACATTCGGCCTCTTTGAAAATCAGAAAGGTCCGACTTTTTACGATTTTGAAGAAAATCCCAAAAATTGCAGAACTTTAATATAGAACATTTACTACCATAATATATAAATTGCTATTTATTAGAAAAACTTGGGGTTATTATTATATTTTAATCCTTACGAAGCGCATTCAAAAAATGTCTCAATTATCCACAATTGTTTCCATTATTTTGATAACCACATGTATGTACTTCTTGATGTAACGCTATGTTGTGTTGTAATTAAATATTTTTTATCATATTCCTTGTTTATTTTGTTATTCCTCAATTTACGCAGCCAAAACAAACTTATCTGGTAAATGTCAGCATATCATAGTTATTTGAAATATTGAGTAGCTTAGAGTTGTGCTACATAATTTCTGGCATCCACAAAAATTATGGTACACCAGGCAAATTTATGGAAATTGTGACTCCACAGGCACATTGTGGCTCTTTGTTGACATTTTGGACCTTAAAAAATGGGTATGACACCGCTAAAAACACAACGAAATTTGTACGCTGTTTACGGTTTGTGCAAAGAAGATTAAAGATGAGTTTAATAAAGAAGTTCCCAATATGAATTAACCTCTGGTTCTTTCGTATTTTATCGCAAATTGGCGACAAATTTACGCTCTTGCAAAAGTGCCAATCAAAAATAACCGATTTTAATTTTGAAAGATCAAGACGCTGAAAAGGCGTGTGTTTTCTGTCTGTTGAAAAATACCGAGACAAATATTCTGAGTTTTTTTAAATTGAAAAAGTGTCTTTGAAAGATACATCCAAGAAAGAATTTTATCTAAAACTGAAGTTTAAGTTTCCGGAATGTTTTAACATTTTAACGGATATTTTAAGGACTATTTATCATTTTTGGGTCAGTTTCTGAAAATATACGACGACAATAATATTCGTAATGGAGATAAAATGCAGTATCTCTTGCAGGCCATTGTGTTTAAACGTGATGCAGAGTTTCTCTGTTGCAGTGAACTAAAGCGATCTCGTAGCTTCAAGACTAATTCGGACGTGACGATTAATTAGTGTGAATATAGGTTAGAGATTTGTTACCTATGGTTACGGAAAACACTTACCGGATGTTCGAAAACAGATCTACCTATTTTATATGATGAATTAGAAGCCAAGATACGAATTTGAAGGAGTCTTGGACGCACACAAAAACTATGATTTTTTAAAGTTGTAGTGATCGTTTTAATTATCTCGGAGAGCGCGCACCAAAGTGTGACGTGTTTCCTCCATTAATCATAAAATGGTCTTGAGGTGTATCATGACTCGGTATTCTCGTCTCGCTGACAGCGCGGACAAATATATGAAGAATACCTCCCAACGACAAGGCTTGCGATGCTGTTGTGTGTGGAATAAAGATATACTTTTGATATAAAATGGAGAGTGATTGCTTTCAAAATCATGACAAATAATATGGATTAATTAATCCGCTCACAAAAAGTCTTTTTGTGAAATGCACAAAGATGTGAATGACACGAAGTCTTTTTGTTCGTCTTAAGAAATACTGGTAATTTGGGAGTGAAACACAAGCATGAAAGGTGAATCTTATGTTGAAAATCGCTCATTAGAGAAATTAATGCATTTTCTCAAGAAAATATGAAAGGCGATGAAATAGCCCGAAATGGTTGCTGTTCTTCCAATTAAAAGGAAAAAAAAAAAGATCTAAATAAACTGGATAAATACACTATCGCTGAAACATAGGTAAAAACTCATAGTAATTACTCACCTTTTGTTATAAGATGCATCCTTCCAAGGAGTGTTTAGAAGCTAGAAGTGTCTCCCCCCCTTTTAATCTACAAAATTGGAAAAATAATCGATTGCAAATATATATTAAAGTGCACAGGGATAACTAAAATTCTGGGAATTTTGTGGAATTTAGACTAAGAAGTTTTAAAGTTCACTTTAATTTGTGGCAAAGATTTAAAAACTGACAGTGATACTCTCACTTCCAAAAGTTAAGCACGAAGGTGTAAAATGCAAAAAAAAAAAAAAAAAAAAAAAAAAAAAAATCAACAAATACTGCTTTGATTGATACAAAATTTAGCAGGAAAGTAGTATATATATTTATGCATAAAACAAAATTAATAATTATATGCATAAATGAAAACAATATTGAGTTTTTATAAGTTAATATCAGATAATGACATACTGGAGCCTTAAACAGAATTATCTATAAAATGAAAATAAGCAGCAGAAAAAAAGGACAGTAATTGGGTATGTGACCCCCCTCATCTGTACACAAAGTTTACACCTTGTGACCAATCTTTCAATTAGGTGGGCAACCACTGCAGAATTAAGCAATTGCCATTCTTTTTGTAGAGCATCCCAAAGATTTTCAATGGGATTAAGGTTGGGCGAATATGCTTTCCACGCCATACGCGCAGTCCCTTCACTCTCCCGGTAGTCATCAACGATGCGAGCTCTATGGGGACGTGCGTGATCGTCCATTAAAACAAAAGTAGGGCCAACTACTGCAGAGTACAACCTCACAATGGGTTCTAGGACTTCACCTCGATACCGGGTAGCCGTCACAGAGCAACGTTTACAGATATACTGGTCAGTGCTGTGTAATAATAAAATCCTTGACCACTCGTGTGGAGGTCACTCTGCGATTCCGCTAGGCTACAATAGCAATATATCGTTCTTCCGTAGGAATGTAACTCTTGGCCGACCGGCTACGGGCCTTCGGACAACTGTTTGTGTGGTTTGGAATTGTGTCCATAAACGTGAAATTAAATGATGAACGCCGAAGAAAAGAGCAACATCTTTGATCGGCTTTCCTGCTTCAATGCGAACCACAGCACGCCAGGGCTCAGAATCTTCCAATAATCTTCTCGAAGCTAGATGAAGTCATAGAAACACGTATGTCTTAAAAACAAACAGAACGAATGTATTAAAAACCTTCTATCAGCACTTGCAATCAACTTCTGTAACTCTTCATAAAGCTGTCTTCTTATAAGACTGCCCTTTTTGCATATTTCTTCACATGAAAGCGTGATCGGCTGTTACTTAACATATTTGCATACTTCCATCTACCTCTGCAGCAAATTGCATCCTCTTCAATTCTGATTGGCTTCTGGAAATTAGGATTTTCCTCTCCGTGCTTAACTTTTGGAAGTGAGTGAATCAAAAAATGGTTTATTTTGGCAATTGTACAGAAAATTTTCAAACCATGCTCAGCTACTCTACCACCTAATATATTGTTGCAGAATACATGGAAATTAAAATTACCGTGGTTTTCGCCTTTGCCTAATAATATTGTGAAACCTTTTCTAAAGTGTTGGAGTGAAGTAGATAAACTTGCTAACGTAGAAATTCCGCATTTTTTTGCTATGAATGCATTCAAATGCACGCTTTTGTTGATGCCGGTAAAGAGAGACATATATAACTTGCGTATTCCTGATATCAGATGCCTCCTAAGGTGTGAATATTGCACTCGTCAACCCAAAAACAAGAGCGATTCCTGTAAAAAAAATGACAATATCTAGATTATAACTTTTGGCTTGCTGTGTTGGTCCAGGTTGATACATTTGCTAACACCTAACATTAACTGGTATGGAAATTGTTTTTTGGTGCAGTTCCATGGAGGCATTGCATTGTTGATGCAGTTTCATGGTGGCATTGCATTTTTCTTATCGAATAGAATTTAAGACCCTCTTTCCCAATAGGTATGGTGATATGTGCCAGGAAAAATTAATCCCGCCGACTTAATCTATCGAGGATGTTCTCCTAATCATTTGTTTGAGTCACATTGGTGGGACTTTATGGTTCTTCGCAAGACATATCGCTTCTAATTGAATTAATCAATTGCAAAATTCCTGAAATTTCATCAGAAAAGAAAAGTCAGACTATGAAATTCAAATTTGTCAGAAGAAAAGATAACTTTCTATGCTAGGAAATTTTACAAATTTCACTCAATCTTACGATTAAAAGTCCGAGTTTTCAGATTTGTTAGTTATGCTGGAACTGCTATCAATAAGAGAAAGAAAGAGAAATTAACGCCCGTAGAGGTAGAGAATGCTGAGATCCGATTGATTCGATCTGTACAAGCTCAAAGTCTCCCAAATGAGAAATCTATATCCAATCGAAGTGTAATTAGAGATGGAAACAATGTCTCGTGTGAGATTTCGAATTACTGAACATGTAGATGTTCTTTATTTTCTGTGATCAATTTACTGCCTAACAATTGTATCTTTACATAGAGACATAGAACATTTCCTCATTGAGAATTATTTTAAGATGCAGTTGTTTATCAACATAATGCGTGAAAAGTTTTGAATATTAAGTTGTAAAAACATCCGAAAAATATGATATGCTTGTTCTAAGTATCTTAGATTTAAGATTAAATCTCCTATGACTGATCCAGTTTCATTACTTGCTGGCCGAGTTGAAAACGCAGCAGTTTTTAAGGTGGTAGGCGTAGATTTAGCCGGCCCTCTGTACATTAAACAGGGTGACCAGATTTGGTTTGGAACATGGAAATTTATCCCTCTCAGAACTGGCTTCTTCAAAGAACTTAAGGCAAAGCCATATTTATTTATGAGGAACTGGTGACAATCTTCTATGAATGCGGAAAGGTCATTAATTCACTTTCGTTTGTATATTTCTCCAAAGATTTGCAATATCTCACTCCAATCACACCAGCAATATTTTTTAATAGATCAAATGCTGAGTTTAAAGATTTTCTAAGCAGAATGCTAATCAGTACCGCAAAAGATTTTGAGTCAAAGTGATTGAAGAATTGAGACAGCAATTTAGAAGCGAGTATCTGGGTCAGCTGATTCAACGGTAAAAACAAGATCCATAGAATTGTCTGTCATTAAATATTCGCTAAGAGGATATTGCCTTCGTTGGGGGCGATGTAAAAAATTGGATGGATTAGCCAGAGCAGTAAAATTAAAAACACAATCTTGTACTGTAATTCGTCCAATCCAACGTATGTTTTCACTTGAGATTAATGGAAATGATTTGACGAATTTACCACTCAGTAAGTTGAACTGACTGACTCATCTGCCGACTCTCCTAATTCAGATTCTTTGGAAGCTGACCTCCTCAGATATCCAAATGTGGTCGGACTGTTAAGAAATTCAAGAGACTGAACTTCATGACTTTAGTCGCGAATGGCATCTCCCTAGACAACCAATTAGAGTTTACCAGAACTGACGCCAGCTGTTCTGTTTTAACTTTTCATATATATATATACTATAAACTTCTTGATATAACATTGTATTCTAATTAAATGTTATGTATGTGACATCCTTGTTTATTCAGTATATTTTAAAATTCATTCAACAAAAACAGACATTGAGTAGATGTCAGTCCTGCATAATTATTTGAAATGTTAAGCGGCATAGAGTTACTCTACTGTGCCTGAATGCAGATCGTATCTCTGAAGGCATACCAGGTAAATGCTGACTAGAACGACTTGCAAATTTCACAGCAGAATTTCTTGCACCCAATTCAAAAAAAAAATAATAATAATTAGAGATAACATCTCAGACAGTAACAGTGATCCTTGTTTATGCGGGTTAGTTCTGTGATAACGGGGTGACTGGCTGTAATTACAGGGGGAAAAAAACAAAGAGTGAACTTACTCTGATGACTTGCCCGCTTTAGTGATATCTGATGATTTGAACTTCTAAACCTGGTATTGTACTTCTGTCAACGAGATGAAATTTAATAGATCCAGAAGAATAATTCAAGTTCCAGAAAAACTAAACTTGTAATTTACATGGTTTAACTAAACATTTTCACTTTTTTTATTATTAAAGGAAATGTTTTACAAACGTTTTCATCAATTGAATCCTTTAATTGTGTTTAACTAGTAGTTATATATTTTGATTAGTTATAATCGAAAGTTGGGAGGATGTTGAAAATTTATTAATGTTTTTATTTATTTTTATAATAGCAGTGTTATATAAAAAGTGATTTTAACTGCCTCGCTTTGCTGATGGCAACTAGTAATTTAATTCTTTTATCACCCAAATGCACACGAGAAATAATTTTTTAGTTGTCGTCATTTTTTCTTTTGAAAAACAATCCAAGTGGTATATTCTGAATATCTTGATCATGATTTCATATTTTCTGCAAAAATTGAAGTTTCCAATGGTCGGTCGAAGAAATTATACTTCTCAACATCGTTAATATCGTTTGCTTGCTCACTTTAGTTCCAAATAGAATTTCGAAGGGAGTAGAATAGATATTTCATTGAAATACAGAATTGATGATTTGCAGAACGGCAGCAACAGGATTATATCATTTATCAGGTTTTTCTCTATGGATAACTTGAAGAATACAGTTAGGATTTTTGGGTTAAATCTTTCTCCCTGACAGTTTGGTCTAAAAAGGAAAGCTGTAATAGCGATATGCGTGATACGCTGATGCTCACTCTATTCTTTGAATGACGTGGCTGTGAAAGTGGTACCTCTGTCTGTAATAATCCTTGAAGAATTGCCAGACGCTGGCATTCGGGCGTATTGAGAACTTCCGTGGCTTCAGAGGACCTGGTCGGATAAATCTATACAAACTTAATAAAGAAATTGCCAGAATATGCTTAAATTTCTTGTGAGAGGTCCCAAGTAGACAATATGGTATGCATAAAGGGGATAGTATCATCTTTTCAAGTAGATGCAAAGTTCCGTCTAATTTGTCATGTTTTCTGTTATTTAGAATACATGTATACAGTTATGGTTTCACTGTTAATTTTTCTTCTTTCAAGAATTGTGTATCAGTTTATCAGTTTGGAATAAAGTATTGTGTATCAGTTTCTGCGTGCGTTCCACTGCGAAATTGCAGCGTTCGTGTTATGATTTCATGATGTTGGCATGCACATTGTCAGATACTAACAAGTAAATCGATTCTGTCTTATATAAAAATTACTCTGATCTTATATAAAATGTTGTTTTTGTCTGGTAGTTGCAATTCGCAGTAACATTTTCATAGCTCTAATATGCTCATCTGTCTGTTGAGATTTGAAAATATGAAGACTGACGCCATCTTAAAAGATAATGCAGCATGGGCTCCGGTTGAGAGCCTCGACATAAGTCATCTTTGAACCTGTTCGATGTTCTATTTCGTTGTCAAAATTCTGAAGGTATAATGTCCATCGTAAAATGTGGGAATTATTTTTATTTTTTTTCCTTAACATGTCAACGAATTCATTATATACAGTGATAATTTTAAAGTGTGATCCGAGAACGTAGATATGAAATTTTTAAGATTTTCTACAATGGTGGTTACTTTCAGTTTATACCATGCATTTTCTTTCGTTTTTGGTCGTTTCCTTGGACATATAATAAATACATTGGATAAAATATATTTTCTATGAATTTTTGTAGTAAGACTACCCCAAGTCATCAGTTGACACGTCTATATGAAGTTCATGGATTTGATTAAAAATACTTAACACAGAATGTTCAGAAAACAGCTGTTTTAAGTTCAAACAATGCAATTTTATTTTCTGAACTTGAAATTGAAAAGGAGTAACCCTACGAAAGAGAACACTAAGGGTTTTGCTGTAGTGGAATATGAGGCGATAGATTTTCTAAATTATCTCGTAAGACCTGAAAAACGTTGTGTGGCAAGGCGCGCTACTGCCTCAGATTCATCATTCGCGGGAATAACCGCATCATCCATATAAATGAAGGGAGAACGCATTTTGCAATAAGATTTCAAAAACGGCATTTGTGTATCACATAAAAATATAATTTATATGAACTTAAACTGAAGGGCATTTAATGGAATTGAAACACACCTGAATTTGTGACGAAACTGATATAACAACGACTTTTCCCCTTTTAACGGCACGTTAAAAAAATCTGCTGCTCGAATCGGAAATGCTGAAAATTTCCTCATCTAAAAACTGTCACCAATTAAAGGTTCAGGGTAGTAATCCTTAAATAATTTACGATTTAAATGTTTCTTAATTTACGCAGACTATGTTTTCCACCAATTGCAAAAAGTTCACTAGCATAAGTTGATGATCATTATTCTATTTTTCATCCATTCCCCTATTTGCGCATTTATCACGTTCGGCAAAAAGTAAATGTCGGTAGTGTGGAAGATTTCTCATCATCAACAAACGTTATATCAAATTTGGTTTTATTAAGTTTATAGGCAATGTTCAGCGTTCATTACGAGTTAGTTTAGAAATATTCAGATCTGCATAGAACATGGGAGTATCCACAGAAATGGTCAGTATAAAAGTGGCCGATGCAACAGGACCATTGGAAGTTTTAGAAAATACAACACCGTCAGGTTTAGTTGTCAAATTTATTTCATTGCAACCCAATATGAGATCATAAGTAGTCTAGTTATTTGGTGCCCAGAAAAAGAAACATAAAAAATTAAATTACAATTTCAGCATTAATCATTTCCGTTATTTCTGCTCGTGGGAAAAAAATCGAAACCAGTTAGTATTTTTTTTGTTATTTATTAACAGTGCTAAATAAATTTAATTCACTCAAAGGGTTTAAGACGCTCAAAAAACTACCTGCATCGATTTATCCGGTGTCCTGGATCACTGGGTTCGTTTATAATGGGTGTTTGATGTGAAGGCACAATCAGCTGGCCTTAGTAGAAAACCAACGACGTTTATTAACAGAACAAAACCACACATACGACAAATATTTACAGCCCAGACGAACGCAGGTCTGCACACAGTAGTCTATAAGTAAGAATCGACTACGGCACATAAACAGAAAAACAGACAGAATGCAACAGCAGAGAAGATCCTCAGAACTTCTCTCTATGTTCTCCCCAAACGGCTAAAGTTCTCACTTCTCCCCGCTTTAGAAGCCAACTCACTACCACACAACTGGCTACTCCAAGAACGACGCGACGCTACTTCCACAGTAGAGAACAGGACTCGGCACACAGCTCATTTCTGCACTCGCTTGAGCTCCACAGCACACTACTTTTTCGTCGGGCTATTCCGTCTTTGCTTCGTTGTCCTCTCGACTACTCGTTTCTTGCCTGCGGCACCAACTCCTCTTCCAGTTCACTTCACTTCATCCTGTAGCTTGAGATTGCCGGCCTTTTGTAGTTCCCGGAAGGCGAGACGAAAACCTGGGCCCTGCAATGACTTGATCCTGGTCGATCAAATAAAATGGTAGCGTGTTATACACAAAGGGTTTATTTACAGCTTTATACAAAAACAAAAACACGTCCTCTAGGTTAGATACTGGAAAATATTTACAACTGGATTGTCCGTGCCGTACAACTATGCCGGGGATTCACAAGCTGTCTGCGCATTCGGCTACTGCTTGTAGCTCCAGAGATCTATGGATTACTTCCGGTAGATCTTTCCAACAAACTCGAGATCACGTGGTATCTCTTCAACTTCATCACTGCTCACAGCTTGTCTCGCTGTCGTGTCCGCTCTCGTCCAGTCTCTCACCAGATCAGCTGGTCCTGTCTCTCCTATCAGCTTGTCTCGTCCCCTGGATCAGCTCGTCTCCTCTCTCGATCATCTTCTCGATCGTCCATTTTAACAGTAGCGAAGCTCCACCTCTCAGGCTCATATTGGCGCGCTGGAGATGCCGATTGTCCAATCATTCTTCAGAAATACTCCCACTGGCGCGCCATCATGTTGTGGGAAAATTTCTGAAACATCCACCCCTTATCAGAACCTTCACACTACCCACTGTTCGCATCTGCATTCTTTCTTCAATGGGTTCAAGATAGCACTAATATCTTCAACGGGTCGTAAAGAGCATATACTGTTCATTATTGGAACATTATCCCAGCTGGGGTGGTCTATAGAAGAAATAGTCCCATCTGGTATTTCGACACGGTTTGTTGATTTAATGGGCCGAAAACATGTGTGTTCCATTATTTGTCCTTCTCAAGTCTGAAGAACGGCACTAAAAAGGGCAACAAAGGATGAATAGCTTCACCGCTGGCTAGGAGTATCATTGTTCGATCATGTGTCCCTTCCAACAGGAGACAAGGTGACGACTTCCTTACAGCCCATCAGAGCGCATCTCAATTTCTATTGGACCGATCGTCAAAATTTTTGAAATTTATGGCAATATACATTTTGTTACCAAAGTCACCAAATTCATCGCAGTCTCCAAATAGTCACCATGCTCTGAGATTATCCGCTCAGCCTGATCGTATAACGGTCTTTCTTATGACGACACAATTCGTGCTAGGAAGCAAAGTTACAGATTTGTAACACCGGAAAGTGTATTGTTAAAAATATCCTCTGTACACATACAGCATTTTCAGCCATTTTTTCATGGGTTTTATTATCAATTGGAAAATTGTTTTTGGCTATAAATGGTATTTTATCTGAACTAATGAAATAATTGTTTTTATGCCTATGAAATTAGAATTCTTCCATTCACTTATTAGCAATCAATTGATGCATCATATATAAAGTAATCGAATATGGTAAAATAACTGACCTGATGATTACCACTTTTCTTTCCCCCTTTAACTGATTGTTTTAATGGGGAAAAGAAAATTGCATGGGGATTTCTGCTGTGTCCGCTGTACCATGTTCAGGAAGGTAAGAATTCTGTGGGCATACCTATAAGGAAAATCCTGTTAAGATTTTAGAAGTTCTTGTTATTAGTTTATGACAGTTTGTGAGTATATTCATTTGTGACAAAAATATTTTGAAATGTTTTATTTCAGTTACATTTCTACACCCACCTAGATGTGGCTATGCAATATTTATGGAATTATTGCTCGTTATGAAATTAAGTCTTAAAAATCTATTTAAAAATCCTGAATAGATAATCTTGTTATTAATTCGTCGTATCTGAAATTTTTCATAGTTTCTTAAACATGAATAATTGTGAAGTTTTGATATCAATATATTTAAGAAATAAG
>JAOUZG010034401.1:75428-85831 GCA_026289955.1 Argiope argentata | reverse complement strand
TTAGAAGATCCCTTCGATAAATGATAAATCACTTATATAAAATATTCTTTTTAAAAAATCTTGTTTCTCTATTCAAGGTGAAATGTATAAGAATTCCCGTCAGAAATCTGCACGTGTGTGATTTATGAAAATATTCTAGTATATAAAACCAGAGATGCATGTTACGGCCATTTTAACCCTCTTTCGCCTTGTAAACCTTCTCCTGCTTTGTACAGCGCAGCGTGTTTCTCGCGATGGAATGTAACCGAAATTAAAAGTCAATAAGTTCCTTCTCTATGTGTTTCGGCCACGAATTTTCAACTTATTTTCAATTCCAAATTAATATGGATTACCTTACATATATAATATAATGATATTTTAACATTTGATTTTTAGCTTAATCCAGCTCATATCAAATTCATTATGTTTCCTGATCCCATTCCACATCTTTATGGGCCGGGATAGCTTGGTTGGTAGGGTGTTGGATTCGCATCCCTTAAGCTACGAGTTTGAACCCGCTAGTCAAAGACTTCGTGTCTGTGGTGGCTGGCGCGCGTTAAATATATCGTGATCCTCCATGTCGAGAGTTATACCACTGGGAGTACGGGTCAGAGGTGATGGTTCTCTGTTCCAGATCTAAATTACGATCTGTAGATGAATGAATAAAATCCGCTCCGTAAAAAGCGTTTGTGACGTGTGTGAGCTATAAGTCAGACTTCTGCCTTCGGGTGCTCAGGGGTCCATACCTTTAGAAGCTACTGCAACCCTCCTTCTGTTGTAAAGCGGAACATGAGGACAACAATTTCGCCTTTTCTATTTAATTAAATCATATAAAACATTGTAAAAATCTGCGTCATTGTTTCCACGTGCCTAGTGAAGTGATAGAGAATCGCTGAATGTAAATAAATTCTTCCAAAAAATCTCTGCGTTTCCTTTGTCAAAATCGGTCAACACGTGTGAGAATTCCTATGAAAATTGGCACGTGTCAGATTTATTAGAATCTTATGGTGTATAAGACCAGGAATAAATGATTTAGTTCCTTTTTTTAAAACCTGTTTCTGCTTTTATTTCGCGCTGTGAGCAGAAATGCCGTATTCGTTCTGTTTGTACATAATGCGCGCATCTCGAGATGGAATAATACGAACTCGAAATTCAACCTGTCTTCTCCCTGATTTCGGCCGCGACTCTACTTCAAATCAAAATTATGTATTATATAAATGCGCGCTCGCACGTGAAGATTTATTGACAGCTTCTCTCTGTTTATATAAAATAGCTTATTATTCTCAAAAGAAAGCATTACATCTGAGAATATTTTTCATCACTTTCTACTAAAAAAATTTTATGCAAACTATATTATTATTACTTTATGTTGTGTTTATGATTCATAATACTGTCTACATTTTATTCATTGTAAGATATCTATATATTTTGGTACTTTTCTCATTTTAGGAATGTAGATTATTATATTGCGAAAGGGAGTTTTATTAATCCTCATGAAATTCAGATTACTCGTAAATCTGGAAAGGTTAGTATGAATTTGATTTATTTTATATATATTTTATAGTGCTATTAGATAATAACCACTAAAATTATTAAGATTTCTAATTACTATATAAAAGAAAAAAAATGCTATCTTATGAAATTTATTAATATATATCTGTTATTGTGGGCCTTATATCAAGATTTTCACAATCCTTGAAAACTCTCGACTTTTATCGTGCTAAACTCAAGACTGGAAAGTATTTCGTTGTTGGGTCCTTAAAAAATAATTTTATATCCATTAATTGTTGGAGAGAGAAGAGGAAACATTTTATGACTTGGTTCTGCCTTGAGAATTTCAGCAAACAGAGACATACTGTCGGTCACCAGACATTTTTCTCTGTTCAGTTTGAAAAGAGGGAGGACGGGGAGCAAGCATTTTGGATTACAACAACTACCAAGAACCTTTAAACCTAACTGCTGGAGATTTTTCACTCTATTTTGATGCAGAAATGAAATAGAGAGTTTCTAAAAATTGACAAGAATTACTCCTATAACTCTCTTTGGGCAATTTTCAGCTTGTTTCATTTTGACTAGTAACACATATGAATGATGATAATAAAAAATACATAAATTTATTACTTACATTTTCGTGGTACACGCAGTTTTATGGTTTTTGAATTTTCTTAAAAAAAATAAATCTTGAAAATTCTTTCTTTAAAGCGTGCACATTGTTCCTGCACATTCTCATTTGAAAGGAAAATGTTTTCTAGAAATTTTCTGCATAAAATATTTTTATCAGACATAAATGGAAATATAAACTCTAAAAACTGTCTTATACTGATTGGCATTTGAGCCTCTCATATCGTAAAAATGAAGAATTTAAATCGCTTCAGTTTATAAATCGCAAATATTTGAAAAATACAGATTATAATCATTATTTGCTCATAAGAATTAAAAAAAAAAAAAAAGCTGTTATGGTAAAAATTTGGGTTTTTAACTATTAAGAAATCTTATTTTAAATCAATTCCTTTTTTCCTTAAATATTGTTTATCTATATGTATATTAAAAAAGAATGTTCTGTTGGTGCCTACTAGTGGATCCAGAGTTAGATAACTTGACATTTTTAAGGAATAGAAATCTTAAGCTTAAAATGGCTTTAAAAAAATAGAATACGAGTTTTAGAGAAAAATTAGAATTTCAATAAATAAAAAACTAAGGAAAATGTTGGACTTGGTTTCCTCGGGGTTGAAGTGGTGCTGGGTTTCATAATATCCTTATGGGCTGGCCATCATTGATGTAGTTATAAATTTTGAGATCTGCAACTTCTCCCAAATAGCCCCCATGTAGTTTCACAATTAGGCATCGTTTTGGTTAATAATGAAGGGGTACGGGTTCAAAAAATGAGTTCATGTTGGCAGTTAGTATAATGGTTTATACCTTCAAGATATTCCTTTGTTAACATATTAAAAAGCAATAGCCAGTCATTTCCGAAAAAATAACCTCTCAACATTGTGCACAATTTATACACTAATATCTTATCACCACAACCTGCGCCTTGGTAGCATGGTTGTCAAGATAATCACTCCATAAACGAAAGGTCAGAATTCAATCCTAGACTGTCTTTTTTCTTTCTTTTCTTTGAATTATTTTCAACATTATTCAAATTAAATTAAAATTTACAAATAGTTAATATGGGCTTTTCTATTTTATACCCCTCTCCCCATAAAAAAGTCCATTCTCCTTATACTTGAATTACTAGTTAATTAAAAAAATATATTATAAATCTAAGCTTATGATTATAAATAATTTAAATCACTATTATCCTCTCAAAAGAACAAAAAGCTTTACATTTTTCGATTTTAATAATGAGAAATAATTTATTTCAACTCAACGAAACTGTAATTATATAGACAATTAAAAGAGAGCAGCTGATAATTATTTAAACATGTAAGCAGACATTTCGGATATTTATGGTAAAAAAAAAGAAAGTGGAAAGCATGTGTTGTGTTATTAATTGCATAGCAGATATTACGAAATTTTTAATTAGATGATATGGTGTGGTTAGTTTCGTTGCCCGATTTTCTGACCAAAGTTAAATATTTTTTTATGTTAATAAAATTTGTTCTCTAATTGATTTCAGTCTCTCTTACACATTGCTTTTGTGAACAATCACGATTTATCAATTTCGTTATTTGACAAAATGTATTTTATTTCCAATATTTTCACGATAATTACCAATCTTATTCTTGTATACAATTGAAAATTGTATAATAAAATTATTTTTATGATGTCAGTTATAACAATAATTTAAAATCCACTTATAATTTTATAAACATAAATAAAATTCGTACTAATTATAAATTTAAAATTTAATCATATTTTTAAAAACTAAATTATAATTCAAGTATTAGTTGAACAAATATTTATTTTTTTACTTAAAAAAAGGAGCAACATATTAATTAAAATTAGATGATAATTAATTTAAATAGTTTTGAAATTTTTTTAAAAGCTCCTTTATATACGTATAATTATTTTTCATTTAAAAAATAAATCATAATTCAAGTATTCTAAAAAAAAATATTTTTACAAAAAAAAAAAGAATAACATTAATTAACTGTATCTAAATTGTTAATTTACATATTTTTAGTTTAAAAAATGCATATGATTTTTTAAATTAAATTATAATTGGAATATTAGAAGAATAAACATTTATTTTTGCATAGCGATTATAAAACGCAATAATTAAAACTCTTTGTAAATTTTAAATTTATTTAAAATAATTTTGAAAAAAAATTAAAAGAAAGAAAGTATAAAATACGCACCATATAAAATACTCTGATCTGCCATATACGAAGTGATTGCCTTGTCAACCATGCCACTGTGAAGCTGAATGTGATAATAAATTACAGATGTATAAACTATGCTCAAAGTTTGAATATTAGTTTCTCAAAAATGACTGGTTATTGCACTTTGCTATTTACTGAAAGACACAGCCCATATACTAAATCCTTTGAAAGCGCAGTAAAAAAGTTTGTTGATGAAACAGTGACTACATTTGGCTAATGTAGTCATTTAACATCAGGTTTTGAAGAGTTATCCTTCATACAGGTAATAAAACTAAAAGAAAATTGACAAGACTAAAAATTGCGAGACTTCAATATTGATTAAGAGCTTTAGTTGCTCAAACTGCTGAGAAGAAGGGAAAGGGAGCTTACTTAGTGTGCCATCATGCGACCTAATGTACACTCTACCCCCATCCCAAATTAAAATTGTGGTGATTGCTAATAAGCTAATTAATATCCTTCGAGCCGAAGGGTCCCTTTTGCTTGATTGGTATGATATTCGGCTACTAACCATAAGATTGGGAGTTCGGGCCTAGCGCTATCCGCTACACATCCTACAATGGTAACCCGGCGACCGACCTTGGAAAAATGCAACTTTCGCACATAGCTTCGTTCAACTGTCGTGGCGCCCTCTATCGGCGACTCAAAGCTCTAGACGCGTATTAAATACGACAATTGTTAACATCACCACCAACACTTCACATAGTATTGTTCGCCAACTTACTGGGGGGATACACTGCGGTGATTGCTAATAAGCTAATTAATATCCTTTAAGCTGAAGGGTCCCTTTTGCTTGATCGGTATGATACTCGGCTACTAACCATAAGATTGGAGGTTCGGGCCTAGCTCTATCCGCTAAAATCAACCACAAAATTAAGGCTATTTTATCAGTTATAAGTTTAAAATTCGGGAATAATGCTTTGTTTGGTTTAATTTAAAATAAAATAAGGAAATAGATAGAATATATATTTTTATGGGTTTTTTTTATATAGACATCCCTATATTTTAGAGGGAATGCCTATCTGCTGAAATTTTTTGATTGCAATAGGTGGTAGACGAAAATATCCTTAAATACCTGGTGCAATGGAATATTGCATTAGCTGTGACGATATTTTTAGTTTTGAAAAACCTCCTGTTAAAACGTTAGTATTCTTATTTTTTTCTTTTTAAAATATCACTGTTAAAACCTTTACAAACGGATGCTATTAAGGCCAGAGGTGACTTGTAAAGACCAAGGAATTGCAACAACTGTTGCAGAGCAGGGATCTATAATCATTTATTTAGTTTCACATGTAGCATCAAAATCTATCAATGATTTTACTTTTAACCTTCATCTTCTTTTAAAAATCAAGAATAAAAATCAAGGTTACTTGGGACGTTATTTTTTTTTTCGCCCACATGTACGCATAATAAAATTCGCAAGAAATATTAATGATTTCATTGAAGTGTCTATTATATTGGGAAGAATATTTGAGTAAATATTTTAAATTGATATCTACTATTTTTTCTCAGAAAAATGAGATTTTAATCTGCAGATGGTAATTGGGAAAAAAATCCATTTTAATTATGATTTGTAACTAAAAAAATTTATCGGGAAAAGTTAATGGCTAAACTTTTTCAATTATTTTGCCTGAATGAATTGCAGACTTAAAAATTATATGGAAAGAAATCGTCATTTCTAAATTTAATTTTTCCGCCGTCTTAATGAATAACGACAATATGAAATTACTTGAGATTGTAGAATATTTTTAAATAAAAGATAGTTTAGATTTAGTGTACTTGTAGGCAATTTTCAGTGAATTTTTACCCCCAACTTGTTGAAAGCTTCGACGTAATTGTGGGAAAAAAGGCATTTTCTTGACATTTTATAACGTATAGCATGTGCTTCAGTCAAATGTCAGAGATTTTAAATTCCCAGCCTAATCAAGCTGTTTAAATGCTTGATGACTCATTTTATGTGAATTTTGAATGCTTAAACTTTTCTAATTGTAATTTTTATTCTAGAAAAGTGATCGCGAATGAATGGCACGCGGCACAATATTTTGGGCACGCCACTCATCAAAACGGTTTGCATTTTAGTTCAAAATAACCAAGTTCCCTTTGAAGTATTACAAACAAACGCGAGTGATTGGCCGGGGTGCCCTTATTTCCATTCCCTACCCGATTTCATACATGGGAAAAAATCAGGCAATATCAATGATTCGGACCGTCGCGATCTCTTCAAAGAGAATGTGACGTTATTGTATGCGAACTTCGAAGTAGTTTCAGTTCGTAATTTCCGAAGAACGAACCTGGAATCGCACGTTTTCCAGTACACACATTTTTTTAACGATTTGTTTATCTTAGTTTCGTTCGTGGACTACAATTGCTAATGATGCAAAGTTTGTCCACGCACAGCGTAGTCAATTTTTTGATACAACTGTATTTAAAAATTTGTGTTATATTTAAGATTTTTAATTACTATTTAACATAGCTCGTTCAGGGGGGAAAAAAGTGCAAGATAGTAAGTGTAATAGAGGATTTCAAATTCGGTGGACCTAGAAATATGGCATGATAAGTAAAGGCGACAAAGCAATGTGTATTTTATATTTTGGAACAATAAAACACCGTCTTTAAAATGGTATTTTGAAACAAATCACTAATCCTTTTACCGACAAAGCGAATCAGAGCTACAAGAATTAACTGCAAGTGTAATAAAAGACAGAAATAAACAGTCGACGTCTGTGATTAGATATGTTAGCAAAAATTGTCTTACAAGCACGTCGTTACTTTTGGCTGCAAATACCATTGTTTGGCATAGGCAATCCATTTCGAGAGAATGAGAGGTTTTTTGGTGAAAGCCTGGTTAGCATGCGCGCCCTCACACTTTTCGATGATTTTGATAATAAAGATAAGATCTAGTGCATCAAAGATATTCCTCTGCCTAGAAATACAATAAAAGAAATAGCAAAAATTGACATTAACTCCGCTTCTTTTATCGCTATACTTTGACTAAAGTATTGATTTCACTATGCCTGCATCTTAAGCTGTTTTTGCTCGATATTGCGTAAGAAACTTCATTAAGGAAGAATTAATTGCAATAACAGCGTTCTAACTATTATAAAAGACGCATATATTTGTTGAAAATTCGCTGATGAGAAATAAATTTTAGTAACAATTGTTGGTGCTCCAAATATAGTGGGCAGAAGAAGTAATTTTTCATTACTTCATTTCAAATTGACTTGCGATATTCGATTCTTGAATTCCACTGCATTATTCACCAACAAGCCTTGTGTGCTAAAAGTGGGTTAATATTTTTTGTTAATGGAATTTCATTAATGACGAAAATAGTCACCTACATAATGTCGTAGGCTATAAATAAGCGAAAGTTTGATACTTTGTTAGAAGAAGTCAGTTCTATGTATAAGGCTTACTAATGTAAAATAAGGTTCGTTGGGTAAGCCGTGGGCACGTACTTCAAAGATTTGTTGACTGTTAGGAAGAAATCAGACTTTCTTCAAAATGAGAGGAAAATAGAACAGTGCCCACAATTATTGGATGTATGTGGCTTTCAAAACTATTCTTATTTGTCATCCAATCTGCAACAAAGGAAGTCACACTAGTGATACTTTAATTTGAAACACCCACGTAACTAAAACCTTTACTACTATGCAGTGCAAAATGTATTTTTTCGTAGTAAACAAAGAGCCGTGAGTATTTAGTTTCATTATTTTCTCACTAATCACAAGCGAAAATCATTTGACGGCACATCGATACCTCATTAAACATTTCTTTAGAAACAATGGCACGTTGATCCATAAAAGTTTGCCACTCCTTCTTTCGGACACATTACTTATTATTTAAGTTTGAAAAGTCAAAGTTTCAACTTTACCTTCCCCACCAATTTATTTTGTCCAAGTTCATATTACATTGTAAAATTTTAAAATACGAATCCATTGCAGATACTGTTATGCATGTTTTTTTTTTTTTAATATTTTGGCTACACAACCGAATCCATACCCATCACCTCCAAATCAACTTTTCTTTATTACAACTTTAAATATAACTTCATAAAAGAATGCTTACTGGGTTGCATAAGTTTTGCAATTGCATTATTTTTAGCTTCCCAATGTATCTCAATAAGAATGATTTCAGTTGCTAGTAATTTCGTTCAAATTTACAATCTTAAATGAACTTATTTAATAAAAAGTTACGCTTGATATAATGGAAAGTTCTAGGGCAACCCCAGAAAATTTAAGGGGAAAAAAACTATGTACTCTTTTGCAGTCAAAATATAATTTAACTAGACTTAGCTTTTAGGAATATAATTTTTTCAATGATCAAGCATATTAGTTTTACTAACATGTATTATAGTTTTTGGGATTTCTAGGCCCCAAATCAAAATTCAACTACCCAAATTTAAGAATATCAAAAAGGAAGAGAAAATTCACACTTGCCTGTCTTTCTAGGAACTTCTAAATCAGAACAATTAAGGTATTCCAACACAAATTAGTTCACATAGACATCGAAATCATAAATAAAAGTATTCACTTTTTTATCATCACTTTTACTTGCTAAACAACAGGCAATTATTTACAATATATACATATTCCATTTTAGGTGTACAAATTCTTTATACAGCATACATTCATTGTTGCTTCCACTCTTAGACAATTTTATAACTGAAATTGAAACTTACTTTCATTTCTGTGGGAGCATGGGATTTTTCCTGATATCACCTTTTGTGCATGTGCAAAAAAGTAACATCATATTATGGTTAAACCAGGAATTCCAACAGTTATGTTATCCACTCAGACTAAAGTATCTAAATCTCTGAACAGTAGGATGGCACATGTAGGATACAATTTTAATCATAATATACAAAGAAAAAGTATTTAACTGCTAAGAAGTTATTCACAAATTTTAAAAGAATTTTAATGTTTTAGTCTGCATAATCCCCTTCTCTATTTTCAACCCTCAAAAAAGAAAGAAAAAAAAAAGCTCCATACGTATATATACGTATTCCATACGTATATATGTGCATAATAATACAATAATGAAGCAAAATTGTTAGTAAAAAAAGTAATTCAGAAAATATAAATAAAGTAATGGTTAAAACTAATAAAATTTAAAAGGATTTTATATTATTGTTGCACTAATAATAATTTTTTGTTTTACTTTTCATTTTGTATGAAAAATGAATGTTAAGTAGAGGGAAGAGATATGGAGTTTTATTCAATTTTTTGGTCCTTCCCCTCCAAAAAATAAATAAATAAATAAATAATGCTATTTCAGGATTCGTTTCTAGCTTTCTAAAGAAATTAGTTATTTTTTAAAAAAATGCTAAATTAAATAATTTGTTTCCTTTTCTATTGCAGAACTTCCTTAATAATTCCAAATCAAAGAATATTATTTTTAAAAATTCGATCTGATTAGCATGCAGTGAAAAATCTAAGAAGCTTAATATTGTTTTATTACACTAAGAAAGCACAAAAACACATTTGGAGTATACATGAAAGCAACATTTAGGTTATTCCAGAAAAATTTGACACATCTACTGTTCATATAATTAAAATTTCATACTGACTTTTTAAAATCCAGTTACGTAAATTTTCAAAAATTTGTCCGAAAACTGTAATATTATTTGCAATATATTTTGAATTGCTCTTGAAATTCTCTTGGATGAGTTATAAAGCTGGTGGAGGTATCGTTTTACAGCATTTTTCATAATTTTTCTCTGAAATTTAAATAATAAATTTGATTTAAATTTTTTCACAGGCTTTATATTTTAAAACTTTTAACAAGGAGAAGGAAAGGGATGGAGAAATGAGCACTGGATTGAACTTTACATTATGATACCTTTTATCTACCAGCTGAGAAAATGACTCTAACTTGCAGCATAGCTTTGTATATCGATAATTTGTGGCCATCACTGAGTGTTCTGTCGGTGTACTGGATTAAGCATTAGTTTCATGTGTTCAAGACCAGAGTTTGATACTGGACTTAATTTTTCTTTACATTTCGTTGCAGAAATAATTCAGAGCAACAATTTGCAAATGATTTATTTATTACATTTTTAATAATATACTGAATTGAAAGTTAGGATAGTTTGATAAAATA
>JAOUZG010034401.1:39779-65428 GCA_026289955.1 Argiope argentata | reverse complement strand
ATATATATATATATATATATATATATATATATATATATATATATATAATCTACTGGCTTGTATTTTAATTTTTTTAAGTGATTTCTAATTATTGTTTCTTACTTTTTATTTTTCTAGCAAATGGCAACTTTGATACATGATCATATGAAGAATGAAGGTGTGAAATTTTTAAATGAGTCAGTGCCATTAAAAGTTGAAAAGAATGAAAAAACTGCTTTGTTAGATGTTACTTGGAAAGACAAATCAAATCATAAAATGAAGGATAATTTTGAAACCGTTTTAATTGCTATTGGTAAGTTTAAATTATTGACCAGGTAATATTTTTCCTTTGAAAAAAATATTTTTACATATAAGAAGTTTATTTATTACCATGGTTCCTATAAAATAAATTCGGAAATAGAGATCTACACCAGTCATGATCTATAGAACGCAAAACTTTTCTTTATTCAGAACTTTTCTGTATCCATATAAAAATAATACTTAGTCTATGTTATTGTATTGACACAATAGCTAGGATGAATTTGATTGGATATTAACTTGCTTGGGATGTTTTCTCAGAAGAGTAAAAATCTCAGACCAATTCTTAGATGAGGGGACCATTTTCATCACTCTTAAGGGGATGAAAATGGTGGTAGCTGAAATGTTCATTTTTTGAGAATTTCTTTTTGGTTGAAATAATTAAAATCGGGCAATTTTTACTTCTCATACAATTAAATAAATTTTAACTAAATTATTTTCAATAGCTATCTTTGCTTAGAAGTTGGGGATTGAAAAGTAATTTTCAAATCCTAATTTTGAATATCTTTAACATGATCTATATTACCAGTATAGAAGATAAATAAATAATAATAATGAATTTTTTATGCACACTTTCTTTACTTTAAAATTGTTTTAATGCTTATGGATTAAAGTTTAATAAAGTGAAAAAAACTAAGGAATAACAGAATTTTAATGGCTTTAAAATTAAAAAAAAGAAGAAATTTACTAGCAACACATATAATAATTATTAGTTTTAGATAATTTTTTAACATACATTAACATAACATTTTATAATAATACTTATTTTGGAAGCAAGAATGTACTAATTTAATTTCTATTTTATAATAAATTACACTTTTTATAATAAATTACACTTTTCTAAATTATATTTTGTTTCCAACAACATTAATAAATACAAAAGCTTATTAATGAAGAACCATTAGAAATATTTATTAGATAAACTATTATTTTTTAAAAATATGATTAAACATTATTAAACCGATTTAATATTATACTGTTTCAAAGAATATGATTATTATGAAAAGACTTATAGTGATCGACCAATTTACTAACTTGATGTCAATTACTTTGTAAAATAAGTTCAGATTTTAAAATGTATATTACATTTATTGATATAGAAAACTTTCCTGCATTTTATGCAACATACACACTTTTTATTGTTTAATAAATTTAATTAAAGTGAACTTCATTGATCTGAAGCTTTTGTTAATCTAGTAGTTTCTCATTAATACCTGCCACATTACTGAGAGTACTATATTAAAAGACAACTATTGTAGCCTTAACATAAATATGACACTCTCCTTTTTATTCAAATAGATAGCTAAAATTCAAATAGTTAAAAATGCAACAGTTTCCAATATTGATGAAGAAAAGTTTGTATAACCCAAGACTTTCATAATTGAAAGACCAAATGATAAATACTTAATTTGAATCCTGATATGCTGTTATCTTCACTTAGAATAATAATAATTTCAAACAGTAAATGATTTCTTTAATTATGTTTTAAAATAGAGACAAAGAATTTTACGATTGTTGTTGATTGATATTCATTTAAGAAAAGCTTCCACGATATATTTGAAACAAATCTTTTTGTATTTTATTTCTTAAATATTATTTATTTTTAAGAAATACTGAATTATGCAATTTGAATAAAATAATGATTTAGAGTTGCTTTAATACACAATACATTTTTGTTTTTGTCCAAAATTTGAAAGTATTAGATTAGACGATAAATAATCTATCTTTTTCAACTTACGACGATAACTGGAAAACACACACACAACCTGAATTAAATATTTATTCTAATGAAAATGGTAAATAACAAGACTTTTGGTTACTGTATTTTTTTCAGTTAATGTTTATCAATTTTTTCTTGTCAGAAACTTGATTTTATCATATTTGATTATACTGGATTTCATAATTTTTTTACTTCCAACATTATAGCTTTTCCTTATAATTGAAATCTCCTAAAACTTACATAATTTCAAAAGAGTTGTTGATAAATACATTCATTCTGAGATAGCATGAGCTATAAAAATTTATATAAGTTTCTGTAACTGATGTCTTCTAGTAAAATGCCATTTCCAAAACTAATTATTTACATATTGCATATATAGGGTTTACAAATATGACATGCAGTAAGTTAAGCATTGTATGCAATTTCTATTTAACACTTATTGAACTTGAAGGAAATAGGCAAAGTTTAACTCAGTTTTAAATTGGAGTCCAACATCCATTTCATAGGTTTCTTTTTCATTAATATTTGTAACTTACTTTTATACCTAGTAATATTTATAAACAGCTTTTTCATACTGCACACTTATAACTGACTTTTTTGTACTGCATTCTTTTGCACATTAAAGTTTTTTTTGTATAACCCAAGAATACATTTTAGAGGAAAAACATACAGTTCAAAATTTGTTTGTTTGTTTTTCAGTGGTATTTTTCTAACCCTGTTATGCAACATCATACAAAGGAATTGTTTTAGACATTAAAAATATAGTTTTAAACTGATTTAATAGTCAAATTTGGATTACATTATTCCTTAAAATTCACATTTCATTCAAATAATTGGTATACTTTCTAGATTATTTGTAATTTGATGGTTAATGTCAAATTAATAATCTTATGTATTTCAATTTATTTTGTTTTTTTAGGGAGTAGGCAAAAATCAGATCGAAAATTATATTTACTTTAGAATTCTAGAATTTGAATAATTTTATAAATGTATGCTTCATTTTTAATATTGGTTATGAAATAATGTGATATATGTGACAATGGGTCATTAATTAAGCTGTTTTTAGCAAATTCTAAATAATTTTTGGAAGCCAATCAATAATAATAATTAATATGAAAAGAATAACCCTGCAGTTCAAAGTATATCCAATAAACAAACAAAAATCTTAAAATATTCAATCGTACAATAAATAACTTTCTATTTTTTGAAAAGTCTTTTGATCTATCTAAATATATATTTTATTAAATTCTGATTTGTTTTATGTGCTAATAATTGTAACAAATTTTACTTTTAAAAATCTTTTACATTTTTTTAAAAAAAGAATTTGATTAAACAAGCTGTAAATAATTTTTTATGCAATTTTCCAAAATTATGCACATTTTTGTCACACTTATTTTTTTTCTTACCTTTAGTAAAAAACATTAATCTTATAAATTTAAAAAATTATTTAACAAAATGTAAAAAATAAGCAACAAATAAAAAAATTACTCACATAACAAAAAATTTTCTAAAAGAAAACCGCTTTGTAATTACTTTCACTTCACTTTAGTATTAACAATATCAAATCGCCGAATTTTAAATTCAAAATGGCTGACAAGGTAAACAGTACTGTGATAGGTTGCTAGAAATATTACTGAACTTACTTTTTTGGGTTACTATATTGACGGCAAGTTTAAGGGCAGTTTCAACCTAAGTGGTTGAAATAATTTGGGTCATACTTTATTTTATTTATTCTTGTTGCTTAAGTCTAACTATTTTTTTTAGTGTCGACCTATATTTCTTACGAAAACATATCAAACCAGCGTACGCCGCTCCTATTTTTATTTCATGCTTCATAGATATGAATATTATCTATGATGCATTATTGGACCAAAACAAAACAATAACAATAAAAAAAACCTGCCAAAACTTTGTGGCTAATGAGGATGGAATAACATCAACAATTAAGCCCACTAACACAAAAGTACTAATTACTATTTATATAAATGTGTTATCGGCGTTCTGGCATAGAAGGAAGCGCATCTTCCCCGTGGTTTAGGCGTCCTGTTTTCGAGTCCCCGTTCTGGCTTGGTTCTTCTTCTTCTGTGTTCTATCTGAGAAATGCATGAATGTGCCGTCCTGTAAGAAGGTTGGGTCGTGCAAGCGAATGTAACGCATGAAAGAGCTAAGTCGTACTCTGGGGTCATAGCGTTAATGAAAAAGCAAATCAGCCTGCTTGTAAAGTGCCATAAGTAACAAAAACAACATAAATGTTAGATTATGCAAGCAAAGCTAAATTATTGCAAAACTATCTTTTTTGTATATGGGATTAATTGTTATTTAAAGATTCAAAACTTAAACGATAATTTTTGCTTTAGATATTTTTAAAAGTTATCACAAGGATTATTGTTCAGGAGCTTTCCGCACATCGCCAGTGGAAAGCCTATATGTTATTTGCCATCAGATGCCTTTGGAACTCCGATGGAAAAAACTTTCTTTGCAGTATCATTTCCGAGCGCAGTCTTTTTCAAAACATCCCGTATCTGGTATGACTATCCCTGCTTCTCTCCGTAGAATTTATAATGCACGCCCCTCTCACATTCGCCCCTTTTGTGAAAGAGTAAAAAACACAATTAAAAATTTGGGTTTGCAGTTTCCTGAAATCCAGACTTTTGATTTACAATCTTTTCCACCTTGGGATATTCTCAATTTTTCCTTTTTAAATCCTTTCTCTGGCTTCATAAAAGATACGACTGCTCCAGTGATTTTTCAGCACATTTTTCGTTTCCATCGCAATCAGTATTCTTCTTTTGTACCCGTCTTCACTGACGGTTCAAAGGCAATCGAGCATGTTGGTTTTGGAACTGTTCTTGATTCCGACATAAACAGTTTCTGTCTGCATTCCTCCTTTTCGGTTTTGTCTGCCGAATTAGTTGCAATTTCCCATGCTCTTATGAATATCTCGTTCTCGCCAGGAAGACAATTTTGTATATATACAGATAGTATGAGCTCTTTAGAAATCCTTTCACATTTAAATCCTCATATACACCCAGTAGTCACAGAAATCTTGGGACTTTTGAAAACTCTTCAAAGTAGCGGTTTTAATATTTTGTTTTGCTGGGTTCCCAGTCACATGGGAATTATTGGTAATGAGCAGGCTGATCATGCTGCAAAAACTGCATCTTCTGTTTTTCATCGCAGAATACCATATTGTGATGTCAAAAAAGCTATTGCTCGCAAAATTTTTTCTTTATGGCAAGAGACATGGGATCTACAGATACAGAATAAACTGCATTCTATTAAACCTGTCATTGACACATGGCTAGTTTTACCCATGCGTGAGGCTGACGTAAAATTGTCTCGTCTGCGCATTGGGCATACTCGGATAACACACAAGCACTTACTCTTCGGAGAAAGAACACCTATGTGCTCCTCATGCCACAGTGAATTGACAGTTCATCACATTTTGATTGAATGCCCAACTTTTGACTCTCATCGACAACATTTTTTTCATTCATCAAATGTTACTCTTTCAGAATTGCTGGGGAAAAATTACCATCCCAATATTTTTAAATTTTTAATTGCTACACAGATTTTACCATTTATTTAACTTAAATGGTTCCCTTTTTACAGGTTTTTTTTTCTCAGACAAAGGTGTCGTGGTTTCATTTTTATCTGTATTTTAGCTACTTTACATGATCTTATGAATAATTTTACTTGATTTTATAAGAAGTTTTCAAATATTAACTTTTTTTGTACCTTTACCATATGGATGGCGCAGTATGGCCAAGATTGGCTCTTGTGCCAAAAAAAACCAAACCAACCAACCAACCACAAGGAGGAGGAACAAAACTCTCATATTTTGCTTTACTTTTAATTAGTTAAAAAGTCAAAAATATTGTTCTTGTGTATACTTCCATCCTTCAAAGTATATAAAGTGACTCAAACAATTGAGAGTACGATTTAATCTTACTAGAAAAATCCGACCTACATCATGAATAACGCATTGCAGAGAAATGCAAACATGTTTTCATTTTTACACATTACAAGTTGTTTAATTTAAAGTAAAAATAAAGAACAATAAAAAAACTTCTTAATTGAAAAGTTCTTGAAGCTTTTTAATTAAGCGATTATATAGATTTTTGCCTCAAAAGATGGAGAATACAGAAAGTGTTCGTACCTCTTTTAAGATGATTTTGGTTGTACAGAAAATTTTCAAATCATAAGTGCTTTAAACGTTCAATTCGATTACTCTTTTTCTTAACTTAACTCTTTAAAGGCGGGAGTCGTAGTACTACGATGTATCTCGAATGTAGCTTAAAGGCGGGAGTCGTATTGGTACGGTTTGCAGCTACATTGTAATTAGTGTTTAGTTCTTTTTAATATTTATTGCACTTTTAAGAGTAAAACTTTTTTAACTGTAAATATTTTTATGATTACACAAAATATCGCCCGCTTTTGAACGAAAAACGAGGCGAGGCGGTCGTCGCGTTACCTTGTATACTTTTGTTAAGATCCCCGCTTTTAATGTGTTAACTATTACTCTACATCGTAATTAGAGAAAAAAAAGTAAATTCAACCTTTTTATCCATCGCACGTTATGGGAAGAGCCTAACACCGCTTTGCATCCGAAAAATGTAGTCCTGCAGTTAAACATGATGGTGACTCCAACATGATTCAGGGTTGTATGGCCTTCATCCGGTGTTTAAAATTAAATTTTTTATAGATGACATTATGAGCCATATAGTTTACTTGCCTAAACTTCGCAATAATCTAAAGAGGCGCGCTAAAAATATAGGTTAAGATGGAAATTTTATTTTTTAGCTGGCCAACGATTCCAAACATACGGCACGCGAGTCACTATGTGGTGTCTTTTTCATTGCAAACAGCAGTTACGCACGTCATCGCAATCCCCCGACATCGGCACTGGATATCTGAGGCAACACTCAAAACAGCGGTCCAAAAACAAAAAAAAAAAAATTAGAAACAAAACCCATTTAAAACAAATGAATGGAAGAAGAATGGGTTAAAATAGTTTCGGATACCACCAAAAAGTTGATCGAATCCGTATCGCAGGGTTTAGATGCCATTATAAAAGTCAAAGAACATGCCACTAAATATTGACACTTTCTTTGTATGCGAAGTATTAGAGAAATTTCATTGGTGTATTCTCAATTTTTTTAGGCTAAAATCTGCATAGGTTCAACTAAAATGCTTCTGGGATTTTTCAATTTAAATGTTTTTTGTTAATTTTCCTTATTTTTACTTTAAATTAAACCATTTGTTATATAAAAAAATAAAAACACGTTTTCACTTCCGCATAATATGTTATTTATATTGAAAGTCAAATTTATCAAGCAAAAATCAGGTATATTCTCAATTGTTTCCTCTGCTCTATATATACAATATCAAGTTTGGTAGCTCTAGGTTAAACCTTACAGTCATTACATATTTATTTTGATTTAGAAGTGCATTATGTAATTAATAAAAATTTCTTCTAGCAGTAGATATTGTTAGTAGAAATTTCTTGTATTTTTAATATTCCTACTCTGATATCAGTTTTGGCGATTTTGGCTTAATCTATTTTTAAATGAACTGATCTTGCTATATGAATCAGTCAACATAAACATGTAAGTGGAACATTTTATTTGTTTTTAAGATAGTATCGAATGAAGTGCTTGGATTTCAAAAGCAATGCAGATATGTTTTTTTAAAAAAAGGATAAATAAATAAATTTTTACCTTAAGCAATAACAACTTTTGTACAGTAATGATTTATTATTATCAGAAGTAACCACATTTTCCAAGAATATAAATAAATGCATTTAAAACAATCGTATGTATTCTAATAGCTAGATTACGAGAAATATAAAAGTTAAATGACCCAACTTGTTGCAAATAATAGTTTATCAAATTTATAACTCACCAATTTCGTTCAAATATTTAACTGCTACATTTGGGTAATTTTTCTTGAAGATTAATTATAAAATTCCAAAAAAGATTTTTTTTTTAAATATTACTTTCGTACACTTACAATTAAGTCTATTATATTGCAAACCCTTCTGAAGTGCTTATCTTGTGGTCGAATGCCGTCAGCAGCTGTTATTCTTAATTTCAGCTGTCCTGACAAAACACTGTTTTCATTTATAAATCAAAACTGAAAAGCACAGAGGGCATTTCATTGGCATAATTCGAGATTGGTTTACGTTAGCTTTGTTTATAGATTACAGATATTATGTTAGCAATATATCGACCTAGCCAGAGGCCATTCGGTGAATTTGTTAGATCATAAATATTCAAGATTTCGAATGCTGACTTTTTAATTTTTGTTTTGCTGAATTTACGAAATCTCATTCCATGCCGTGCTTGAAAACTGTATTTAAACAAAACGAAAAAAAAAAAAATGTTATTACCGATATGAATTTTAATTAATGAAAGAAAAATTACGATTGCATACTGCAGAGAAAAACATTGCGAACAATTAACCCGTAATTTGATGATCAAATTGCGACAAAAGGATGCTCTTAAAATTATGACTGGAAATTGAAAAGGGTATTGCACTTGACATTGTATTGTGTATTCTAAATATAAATTTTTTTACCGAGTTTGTAATTTTATTTATTTATTTGTTTTTATTATTATTATGTCAGATACTCAGACATTTTCTCTCGAGCTTCTAATAAAAATGATCTCCAACTCTCCACAATGCTCAAATTATGATTTTATTCTCCACATGAGAAGTGTTTGTTTAGTAGTGTAGTAAAGAAAACTGAATACGTATTTTGAATGCTTTTTTTAAGCGAATGGAATCAAAATTTAATACAAAACTATGATTGTATAAAGTCTTCAATAATTACTATAAATATGATATGAGAGAACACTTTAATTGCGAATATTAACATGAAAAATTTCGAAAGCATGGAGAAAACAAAATCTGAATTAATTATGCAATGTGGAGTTGAGTTTCAACCGGTATGACGCTTACATTATCTCCCACCTTGCAATTCTATGGAGAACCTGAAATTGCAACAAAAGTTATTAATTGAGTCTTGGAAATTTTAATACATCGACCAGCTTTAATGAGAGCATCAGGAGCTACTTTGATTTTATAATCATCATCTTTACTGAAATCTTGATCTGGAACAACTGGAATTTTAGGAAGTTGGGTGTTTTTATTTTTATACTTTTGCTGAGCAATGAATGGTAATTTTTCAGAACTACTGATTTTCAAGGAATAAAGTCTTTTAATGGTCTAATTTTTCCGCCTTGAACTGTTCTTACTCTGGTGACTCTTGAATGTTCTGTTAAGAATTCAGTTAACCAGATGGTCAACTTGGACGGGGCCAGCTGCCAATCATGTAAACATCACGTGGTCTCTCTGTTGATGTTAATATGTATCTATACTATATTATAAATCTATACTACAATTATAAATGTGAAAGTTTGGATGGATGGATTGAAGATGTGATTCAATCAAGCCAGAAGGGCTGAAGGAAAATGGATGAAATTTAGCACAGAGATAGAGTATAGTTTACAGAAAAACATAGACTAATATTTGTTCCGAGAAATTGAGTGGTTAATTTTTTATTAATTAAAAACTAATTTTCCCGCCAAAAATCTTCGCCAACGCTAAATGAGAAAACTTCGATTTTTTCCCCCCTCTCGAATGTGGGTTAGGCTTAACAAATTTCCGACCAATTATTTCAAACAATTCTGTTTATTTTCTTAGTGTTTGATGTAATTAAAGCTAAACATTGTTAATTAATCGATCTTTCGGATTTATTATGAAGTACTTTTGAACTAAAATAAAGCATTATAATGGAAATTAAAAATTTCTGTTTTGTATATCGTTACCCCAAATCATGTAGAAAATTCGCGCATTGCGTCGTCTCAATTGGCGTTGAAATTAACGCATGTACATTCCTGTTTTATTTTATTTCAGGTAATTTTTTATTCTAATGAAAATATTATTTTAATAACAATAATTATTTATTCTAATAAAAGGATGATTTTAATAAAAATTATTTATTCTCATAAAGGAGCAATTATTTTACTCTGTTTAAAATCGTCTGCTTAGGAATTTCATCAGAAGTAAATATAAAAAAAAATTCTGAAAACATCTGCCTGTGCTTTTTGAATCGTTTGTTTTTATTTTTTCATTTTAATATTATCTTACCATTCTAATGGAATTCTTTGTGATTTATTGTTCATTTCAAGGCAGAAAAACGCATTCATCACTGAAAAGTTACTTTGTTTTCTCCCTTTTAAATAGAATTTCTTAAATTGTTTTCCGCTCATAAGAGAAATTAGTTGCATTGCGTCGTCTCAACCGAGTAAGTGTATTTATTTTTTCCAATTTCTACTTAAGAAAAGCATCAGTCTGTAGTAGTGAATCTATTAAGAACAGGTTTTTTTTCTTACGCTGTTCTTATTTTAATACCAGTTAACTCCAATTTATTATGCTACACTTTTGACATGATTCTTCATTTTGGTGATGTTCTCTCTGAAGAATTCCAAGACAGTGAGTATGACATTTGCATTTAGTGAATCTTTGTTTGGTACTTTATTTTACTGAAATATATTTAAAAATATTTCATATGACTGATGTTCTATTGATCGACTGCAAATTAGGCTTACGGCTTTTATTAGAAATTTCGAATTTCTTAACACACGCTTTCTATACTTCATTTACTTATTTTTTAACCGAAGTTATAGCAAAAGAATCGGAATCTTTAGTTAAATTTAAAAGTACGAAGAAATATTATGCAAACTGCAATTTTCGAATTGGCGAAATAATAATAATTTTTATTTTATCATTTAATTTTTCATTCTTTGCGTGATAATAATTTCTATGAATTCTATCTTTTGTTTGCTCAAATAATCTTACTATGCTTTTGACGTGAATTAGAGGGATACAAGGAATATGGTTAGAGGCCCCGGCGCCCGAAGGGCGCCATCCCCGATCGGCAAAACTTAAAGTCCAGAGTTACGTCGTTTGTTCTGAAGTGCGGGAAATTTTCCGGGAAGAGCTTTCAGAAGTAATGGGCACGATGGCAGCTTGGCCAATGATACGTGAATTAGAAATCGGGTTTATGTTTGATATGGAATCGGTAAAATGTTTGATAGTGATGATTTTCTCTCTGAAAAGACTGATGAAAACACTGAATATAATATTTTCTTTGTGAATCGTTCCGTCCCACATTATTTTATTGTAATTTAATAGAATGATTTTTATATGATTAGTCTTCTATTATTCGATGGCATATTAGGCTTACGGTTTTTATTAGAAATTTTGAATTCTCCAACATATATGCCTCTTTTTTCTTATTTAAACAAAAATTACAGCAAGCAAATTGGAATTTCTTTAATAGTATTTAAAATAACAAAGAAAAAAACTCGAATCTAAATTTATTAGCAAGAATTTTAGAAGACTATTTTTTAATAAAAATCAGTAAAGTATTTGCTTAGAATAAAAATAAAAATCATTTTTTAAAGTAGAAAAAAATAAAATTCTTATTTAATGTTTCTGTGTATATGTAATGAAAATAAGCAAATTAAATATTATTTTTCTTTCACATTTTAAAATTTTATTTTCCTTTTGTATATAAAATAAGGAATTTATTATGATTCAATTGCTCTGATAATTTAAATAATATAGAATAATCTGACATCTTATTTATAGAATAGTCTGACACAATATTCATTATTTCTTGAAAAGTTTTTTTTAACTATGACATATGAAAAATTTATTCTGAGTTATAAACGTTAGCAATAAAAATTATTCTAAAATATATCAACATATGCATATTTTGATATTCCTAAAAAAGAATTTATTTGCATTATTGTTGTTGATGTTGTACTTATTGATGATATTTTTACTATAATTTTTCAAAATAATTATTTTTTCATCAGCAAAATTAAAATCAGATTATGATTTTGAACAAAGATTATTGCTATAAATAAGGAAAATAAGCATTCATGATTATATTGTAAATATAAAGATAGATTTTTTTCTCCTCTTGGTTGGTGAGGGTAAATCTACTAAAGAACTAAAGTAGTTAATTAATCAAGAAAAGCAAATTTTTTAAAAAAAAATGTAATTTTTTTTCTCAATTTTTAGAACAAAATAAATAATAATTTTTCCAAAAATACTAAGAAAATTTTAAAAAAATGGAATGAAAGAATAAAAAAATTTGATACATGAATATAATATATATTTCATGCGACAATAATTGTTATAAATAAAATTTTCCCCGGCATGATATAAATAAGAAGAATAAAATTTTTCCCATTGAATATTTCAAAACTTTTGATTTTCTTCACAGTAAAATTGCTGCGAATATAAAAAAAATATTGTACTAAATCTACTAAAATTAGGAAATGTATTATGCCGTATAGAAATTTTTAACATTGAATAGATAATGCTTACTTTCTTATATACGTAGTATAGAGAAAGTATAATAAATATTTAAAAATTCGTAATGGAGATTTTGACGAATATTCATGTTTTAGATCCCCTCCACTGAGTTCAAAGAACAAATTTTTGGAAAATGACTGTCCTTTTATCTGTTTGCTTGAGGAAAAGATAACCGAGAAAAGGTAGGAAGTTTGGAAAAAGGGCTTCTGTATTGTAGATTTCTAAGAATTTTTACGTAAATTCTGTTCAGAGGAATTACTTCGGGCTTTTTATTCGAATACTAGCCGCCTTTGGCGACCAGTCGGTTCACCAGTATTAATGCTCACTAAAATTTTCAAATAATATTTTATGTAGTTGTGTCTCATAACAGGTTTTTCACCGAAATATTTTTAAACCAAACAAATTTTGATAATCTTATAATTCATTTATAGTATTATTTTCTTCAGATGTTCTGTTCATTGTACTACTCATCTTTCTCTTTCTATCCGAGCAATGATTGTCCCGGAATTGGTGTTTTACTTAAATGATGGAGGTGGAGAGAAAGCTCTAAAATTCTACGTTTTTTTAGAATAATATAGATTCAAATTTTCATAAATGCAAACACACTAAACAAATAAAGACACAATTGGTTTTCAAGAGATGCGAAAGTTTAATAACAGCTTGGAAAAAGTCGCGCACAGAGGAAATAATGGTGACACACACACACACACACTTTTTTTCCCCTAGAAACCCTTTTTTTTCTATCTGCAAACCCTTTTTTCTTTTTATTCTTTTTTTTCTTCCCTGCCTAGACTTTATTTTGGGCAGGTATAGATTAAATATTCATACAGACTAAACACTAAGAAAATAAAAAGAATGGTTTAAAACATAAATCCTTTCAAGAATAAAATAAACACATTAAGAGCTCTTAATGCCGCATTTATATATATAAAAGAATTTTATCTTTAAGAACAATAAAAAAACAACTTTATATCAGAACACCATCAATAGCAACATTAAAAAATGAAAAACGAACAAAATGATATTCACGTCCGTTGAGAAGAATGTTTTTAATCAGCATAATCAGCTGCATAAAAGCAAGTATTTTCTTTCTTTTTTAAACTTCCCACTATGTATAAATGAAAACCAACTGACTTCGCGTATTTTTTTTTCAACAAATCATTACTTCCTGTTATCTTACTCATTTGGTTTGTGTGGGGGGGGAGGAAATGAAGATTTTTGGCGGGAAAGTAAGAAAAGTGTCGTTTTAACTGTTTTCATCGCAGTTTTTTTTCATTTTTTCTCTCCATAAGAACCAGCCTCGTGTCTTAACGAAAATATTTTTAAAAAAATTAGCCGAATCGGTCGAGCCGTTCTCTAGTTTTGCGCTTAGCAACGCATTTCGCGGTCCATTTTTATTAATATAGATAATTCGATATTTCCTGTTCATTTCTCTTGATTTTTTTTCTTGCTGTACATCTTCCTTTTGCCTACTTTCATTATTTTCGATTAAATTTCTTTGAGTACATTCCATATTACTGCATTTATTGTAATTTTTTTCTGTTTCCGTTAATTTGCTGCAACGTTCATTGTATCCTTATGATTGGAAATGCTATTGTTGCCGTTCGCGCTACATTCGGCCATTTCGCTAAAATTTAGTAACAAACTTTTTTTTTTTTGCCAAAATGGTTGTATATTAAAATTGTCACTGTGTGTTTTGTAATTAAATTGTATTTGTGTTAGCTATATATTTTCCCTATATGCTTATAATGGTATATTTCCATTAGTAAATAATGTAGTTTTCCGTCAAATTTTCTCAAATTTCTCTGGCGATTGTTCGTTTGCGCCCGGCAAATGGAAAAGTACCCTTATAGTTTTAAGTACATAGTTTTTTCCCCGCGCTAATGAGGTTAGACGTAACAATGTTTTCGATGTTATTTCAGATGATTCTGTTTATTTTCGTAGTGTATGATATATTTAAAATTAAACTTTGTTAATTAATAATCTTTTGATTCCTTCAGATGTGCTTTTGAATAAAAATAAAACAGATTAATTGAAATTAAAAATTTCTAATCTGCATTGCGTTATCACAACTGATGTTTAAAACTCACATCTTTGCTTTGCTCCAATTGACGTTTAAAATTTATGCATGCATACAGTTTTGATAACATTTTACATTGTGATTAGACTGTCAGTTCTCACATATACACATCAAAATTTCCAGCGTACGAAGTCGCGGGTAAGAGCTAGTATGTATAAATTTCCAACAGAAACGAACTTAACCCGGACATGACCTTTGTAAAAGTATTAAGAAGGGCGCTACTAGGGGGAGTGTGATCTTGGCTCTCTCCTGGGAAATTTTATGCTTAGTTCTCTGGGCCTACTACACTATGTTGTAATCATGTGCCTTTTGCTGTGGATGTTATCAATAAACCACATAAAAGACAACCTGTGTCTTCAAGTCAATTCACAAAGGCTACAAGTCCGTAAAGTGAACTGATCCATGCTTCACGCTACTGACTATTGTTTTCCTTTTATTCGATTCAATCAAATTTTCATCAAAAATTTGTTTCTCGTCCAAAGGCCTGAATTCTTGTAACTTTGATTGCCATTCTGGGCCTTCCCACCAATTGTTCTTCAATAGGACCTTTGCATCACGACTGCTTAAAGGAAGGTCTACTGAATTCATATGAACTGGCACGAAATACCAGTAATCAGAATTGGTATTTTTTTCTTATTTCTGTTATTCTATTTCTTACGAGTGTATTCCATGAACTATCCCGTTTAATTCAAGTTAATTCAACTGTCGAGTCAGTCCAAAAAGTATTCACTTCATTAAATTTTACTTCAAGCTCATCTATCATCTGGCGATATAATTCGGGATAATGTGAGAGCTTTTAGTATTTCTAATATTGATACTGTTATTTCTTTTGTTGGTGACACTCTTGTTAATTACTTGTTAACAATCGAACAGAATCAGCACGTAAGAATATACATTCGGCATAAGAAACTTCACTGACGTCACTGAAACAGTGAAGACATATTTGACAATCTTTAAAAGGATTTAAAATGAATCTTTGTGGAATCTTGCAATCTTATAGCAAATTAACATGTTTGTACTAGGCTAACAATTCATTACATATATCTGATGGAAGCACATCATTCAAATTATTTTTTCCGTATTTTTTGTAGAATGTTGATGATGATCTCGTGTCCGCTTTACAACGGAAGGGGTTGCAGTAGCTTCTGAGGATATGGATCCCTGAGCACCCGAGGGCAGAATACTGACTTCTAGCTCATACGAAGATGACACACACTTATCGCATTCGGTTGCACAGCTCCTTTTGACAGTGGAACGCATTCTCACAAATCACAATTAGAACACAGAACAACCATGCCCTGACTGGGACTCGAACCTGGGACGCTCAGATCATGAGAAAGACGCGCTTCCTCTGTACCAGGATGTAGAATGATCTTTGAAATTAAAATAGTTGGACTCGTAAATTCTATTGGGTCGCATGTAGTAAGTTCAGAAACAGATCATAATTAAGTTTTAATAGCACTGTTACAAGACAGTTAATCGTTTTCAGTGTCCCAGGAAAGTCCTAGTATCGGAATATATCTTTTGTGTTTCTTCTACAAACTTTTTCAGAAGTAATCCAGCCTCTTAAATCAAATTTGGCTGCAGACATCAGTTCTTTAGCTTCAGAAATAAAGTTGGCCACCCCCTTCCTAGTTTCTAAACTAGTTATACAATTATCTACATGAAGTTTTTTTTTTCTTTCCTTCTGGAACATTTTCTAGATGATCAACTATCGAAAAAGCCTGAAGCAAAAATGGGCTAGGAGAAGCACCAAATACCACTCGATAAGGTCTCAGGGTGATCCATTCCTCCCGTCTTGAAAAATACGACCATAAAGATTAAAAATAATTTCTATCCTTTGGATTCGGGCTGATTTGTAAAAATGGCTAATCTGGTGTTATTCTAATAGCATTTTTACGAAATTGCATTATCAATTTTGGTACTAGTTCTAATACATATGAACCCTTTTCTAAGCCATTATTCAAGCAATTTCCTTTAGAGTCGTGCTGAGTCATCGAAAACTAGACGAATCTTTGTAGTTGTGTCTGCAGTCTATTACAGGATGATGAGATAAATAATATCTATTACTCTTATCTTCTTCTACAATTCCGATAATTCACTCACAAATCCACTCATTTAACACATAATATTTGCTTGAATCTCCTGATTAAATAAGTGTGTGTGTGTGTGTGTGTGTGTTTTGTATTTGATTGTAAATCAACGCTTATTGACTAATTCTTTGTTGATTTCTAACTCTGAATACCCACTTTTCTCGGCAAACATTCTTCATATCTCTTGTCCTCATTTCTTTTAATAGTTTTATGGACTAATTCATCTGTTTCTTTATCGGCTATCTGTCTTAATTTAATTTTTACAGCAACTGGTATACAATGGCATCTAGGCTCTATAATTCCGTCACATCTAAATTGGCAACATTAATAATATTCTCCAAAGAATTTGATTGTTTTGTTTGTGCACCTTGAAATGTCCATTCGAGTTTTATTTTTATGGCTTCTAAATTTTTATCAATGTTTTCAATTGATCCTGTCAGTAATGCATCAAGAATTATCTGCTCCTATTAATAAATTTATTTTAGAAGTGTGCCGGCTTGCTGGCACAGAGGTAGCGCGTCTGCCTCGTGTTCAGGAGGTCCCGGGTTCGAGTCCTGGTTCGGGCATGGTTGTTATTCTGTGTGCTATCTGTGAGATGAGTGAATGTGCCCCCCTGTAAAAAGGGGTTGTGCAAGCGAATGTGATGAGTGTGTAGCAAAAGTCGTACTCTTGGCCCTAGTTGGCGCTACTTGAAACAAGAGACGCTTCATTCGGCTTAAATCTGCTGCTGGGTCCAGCAGCGAGCTTGTCCATAGGCAAGTGCCATTAGAAACAACAACAACAACAATTTTAGAAGTGTCTTCCCCTATATGAATTTTCTTTATTTTTTCTCTTCAAAATGGGGAAAATTTCAGGATTACTTACACGAGAAACAGCACTACATATTTTCTTTTCATCTAAAACGTTAATGTCGTGCTTCAAATTTGAACACAAGCTGTGCAATGCAATGATATAAGCATTATGGGAACTTTTGTTTGGTTTCACTGCCCCTCCCCAAAGTCCATGACTGAACATTTCATAATCTACTGGTTACAATCCCAGTTTATCCACAACGTCATTTTTATGAAAGATTTTTGAGAACTGGTATCTAATAATCCTCAGAGAACTAAACATTAGACTTTATCGATGTTTTCAGGAACCAATTAAAATGAATAAAAATATCATTTAACTTGCACAAGCACGGGGTGCTTCAAAGAGGTTTTCTATGGGATGAGGTTTTGGGCGTCAACAAAATTGCGTGGGCAAGGAATTAAAATTTCGAATTTCATCGTTCTCAAAAATAGGCTTTAGAAGAATTAAAAATATTGGTAAATGGCAGCTAGTTTCGAAATAAAGACCTTTTTAAGCTCCAATTTTCCCCATTTTGTTGATATGACTTTTTCAGCTTTTTCAATTTAATGAAAGCTTTCTTCAAACTTAAATAAAAATCTTTTTAAAAACTTGTTTAAATTGTTTGATTAATCCATACGTTTGCAAACTATGTCACTTTTTGTTGAGATGTTTTCTTCAAACATTTATAAAAATATTTTTAAAAGTAGATTGTATTGTTTAAATAAGTAAAACGTTTTCAATGATTGTCCGTTCAAAAAATTATGTTCTGACGCGATACATTGAAATATGCATACAGATTTCAATTTTTAGTATTATTTTTAATTGTCCCCAGAATCCGAGCCAATTCCTTATATCACCGTCGTATCTCTCAGGCGGTCGGTTCTCCTATTATGCAAACTTTGTTTCTTACAAGAGATTGAATTTTCCAGGATGATAATGCCCCTATCCATGCTGCGAGACTTGTGCAATCATGACGTGATAAACATGAGGATGAAGTTCCGCCTTGACCCGCACCGTCACCCGACTTTAATATATTGAACCGTTATGGTCTATTATGAAGCGTTCAGTACGAAATCAATATCCTCCTCCTGCATCGCTCCCAGAACTTGCACCATATCTCCAGGAAGACAATAGTCCTCTAAACACTATTCAATGCTTGCATGAAGCGATTCCTAAACGAATGCAAGCTATGTTATATGTCAAGCGGTCCTACATCATACTAATAAAGGATTCATTATAAATCTAAGGAGTTTCCATTATTTTGATAACTACCTGTATTTTACCAGACACATAAAATAAATTAATTTATAATACCGCGAAATTCAGAAGATTGATGAAATATGTAGTGATTGAAGGTCGCGATACGAACCTGCGACGCTAGGGCCAGTAGCCGAGTAACCTAGCCACTATACCAAAAGTCGACTTCGGTATCGTAGATGTTATCTTGCTTATAAGGCTAACGCTACAGTACGCCACCACCAGTGAATCGGCAAAGAAGCGAACATTTTTTTTTGTATTGTGCTAAGCGTAATGGTGACTTGCTGTTTGCTCGACAAATGAGTCTGACGATTTTGCTGCGGGTAGAGGGCGCCACGAATGCTGCGAAAGGTTGAGTTCTCAAGGTCACCAATGTAGCGATTGGAGGTCGTAATACGAACCTGCGACGCCAAGGCCAGTAGCCGAGTAACATAGCCACTATACCAAAATTCGGCTTCGGTATCGTAGATGTTATCTGGCTTATAAGGCTAACGCTACAAGTATATATCTACAGCGTTAATAGTGCCATGGTCAAGACACTGGTCCCAATTTGGAAGTTGTGAGTTCACAATAAACAAACTTTAGCAAGGCAGTTAAAATTACTTGGCATATTTGTCCTACAATATGATGATTTATTTGACCTGAAGTAATATCTAATTAGTCAAACTGATATTACACATAACAATATCCCTGACATATCATTCATTCCAAAACGATCATTTAAAAAATAAGTTATTCAGAATATATTAAACTTAAAAAAATTTTAAAATAGGTTATAAACATATTTAATTTCTTGGAAAAAATCGGATTTTTTAAAATGATAGATAAATTTAGAAAATTGTATTAGTTTGTGTATTTGACATGCATCTACTAATCATTCAGCAAATGTCCTCTGAGACAAAAAGTCAAAAATTTTACTGAGCCTAAGAAATTAAATCAAACCTGTTTTCAAGGTATTAAATTCCAATCATACTCTCTGGCAAATATACAATTAACTTACCTTAATCTAGAACTAGATATTTGCTCAGTAAATGAACAGTAATTGATTATTATTGGAAATGGAACAGAATTTTAAGCCCTGTAGTGAAAAATATTTCCTAGAAAGATATTGGGAAATTTTGCAGACTTAAAATATAAATAAAAAGCAGAGGTAACTTTACCATGAGAAATGTTGAGTTGCTCTGGAATTGAAAATAAAAATTTTACTGTCACCAAAATCTTTATTGAAAATTTATATGACCCATCGGCTAGAAAAGGCTGTCTTATCTCTATTTTTCTAATCCCGTACAAATGATATCTATGGCAAAATTGCCTGAAAACTCATTTCATTTACGCCATTGAATATAGGCAGAATGATGCTATATGTTGAATTTGGCCTCAGAGGAAATGTATAATTGGAGGATTATTGGTTTTTTTAGCATGATTTATTTTTACTGTATGTCTAAAGTTAGCACATAAGAAATCGCCAGACTATTTTCAATCACAGAATTATAAGTTTTATAACCTTTCTTCAGAATTTAAGATTTGACTGAAATAGTCTGAAGTTAAATTTATATGTGTGGGTTATATTGACCATTTTAAAAAAAGGCAAATAATCAAACATATATTTAAATTATTCAAAGAAACATGAAACACAAATACATGACCTAACATATAATTTATTCTAACAATTATAACTAAGCTATTTACATATTATATAAGAACTGAGGGGGGAAGAGAACTATGAGATGTTGAAAATTATCCAACAATTCCCTAATCCTTCCCTTCACCATAATTTCACTATCAAAATCATTTCATTATTAATCATATGTGGCTTTAATGAGTCTTAAGACATTTTTGATAAAATATCTGCTTTCAGATCTTTTATATTTTATATATAAAACAAATGTTACTGAATCCAGAGTCATCTTTGATGAAATAAAATGTTATATTTATATTTCTTGTAAAATTCACTGTTGGATTGTTTACCCAGTCAATTATTTTTCGACTATCAATTTCAGCAGGAATTGTGGCTTCGAAAAAGTTAGTTTCATTCATCTCCTCCAGTGATGAAGCATGTCATTTCACAGCATATATGCAATTTCATGCTGCAATGAATTCTGACTCTATTACTGACAAAACCCACGTTTTTGTTTATTGCTTCAAACAGCATTTTCACTAAATTTGAGAAATTTACTAATTTTGATTTATCTTCTGTAAGATTTAGCATCTTCTGAAATGCTTCAAAACACATCTGTAGAAGCTTATAATATGCCAGATAATGAACTGAATTTTAAACAGTAATCCATGGCTCCTTATCTTGAATGAGATGTTTAAATTTTTATGTTGTTCATCATAGAGACATTGTTCTTTCACTTTGTCAATCAAAATTCAATATCCTTTGCAATTCATCTAAATTTGTGATATAGCAACTGCTCAGTATTTGTTCATTAAATTAGAAATGAGCTTTAGATTAGAATTAGAATGAAACTAAATTATAATTTATTTTAGTGAAATGTTTTGAATCAATTTACTGGTTTTTAATACAAATAATTGTTTGTATAAACTCCTTGCATTTAACTTGTCTGGAAACAAGAATATATAATTTTGATGAACCAAATTAGATTTATTTAAATAAAAACAAGAAATTTTTTATTTACTTACCTTTTTATATTAAAATCCTCGTGAACCATGCCTACTGAAAATAAAAACCTGGATAATGATATCTGTAAAAATAACGGAGTAAAGTATATTCAGTATGCATTTTACAAATAGAGTTTTGTACTCTTGATCAAATTTAAATAAATTATATTAATAGTAAATTACATTTTAGTTATTATATAAATATGTAATAATAATAATAATAAATAAATTAATTAATAAATAAAAAGCCTTTTTATGCTTTACCAAAAAAGATTTTTGAACTTTTTGATTATTTTTTTATATATTTTTGAAAACATTATTACATAAATTATGAGATGTTTAAATTTAAAGAAAATCAATCAGTTGTTACCCATCAAAATCAAGATTATATAAAAATTATTCCTGTCAGAGAAATCATAAATTATTCTTTTCAGAATATGATTGTTGATATTGGAGTAATTTAACAGTATTCCTTATTTGCATATTTAGTTACCTTAAATTTTTCTGTGCGTGTGTATGTGACTGAACTCCTCCTAAACGGCTGGACCAATTTTGATGAAAATTTGTGTGTGTGTTCAAGTGGATTCGAGAATGGTTTAGATTTACTAAATTTTTAATGAGAAATTTAGACTTTTTTGTGATAACTTCTGAAAATATTATCACACAAAAAAGATTTTTATATCAAATTAAAGTTTAAAAATTATCTTTTTAATGATAATTATTTTGCCTAGAAATTAAATTTTTATATATAATAAATTTTTAAATAAATATTTTGACCTTATTTTTCAACAACATTTTCATATGTATCAGTTTAAAACAATTTAATCTGCAGGAGCATAGCAAAAAATTATCTTTTGTCAGTGTGTTGCCATCAGGTTGACAAAAACTCTTAGGAAAAAATAAGTTAATTATTACAGCTAATTAAATCCAGAAAAATGTAATTTTCAGTATGTGATTCTATGAAATGAAATAAATATATTTTCTAAAAAAAGTTAACACAAGTTTTCTGTAATTATTCACAATATCTGTGTTATTAATTCAATAAATCGACTTCATGAAAGCAATCATGGTTTAATTATTTGAATATCTATTCAAATCTGGACCCAATGGCCGATTTGTATATCTTTAGTAATCGGCGCAAATATTGTGTATTTGAAACATGAATTTTTCTCTTAACTTAAAATTTTAAAACTATTTTTGAACGTACTTTCATTGAGGTTGAGTAGAGTGAAGGGACTTCCCATTAATACCTTATTCATTACTCATTAGGGGCTTAGTTTAGTCAAGAAAAAGAAATGCTAAAATAATTAGAATAAAAAAAATTGTCAAACTAAATTTGTGTGGTATAAATTATATCTTTAATATTTGTAATATTTTATTGCAATAATAATAAGTTTATTATTTTACCTTTCAAAGTTTTAGCAAATGAAATAATTTGTTTTTCTTGTACATTTTTTAATCCAAAAATCTTCAAATTTTATTGAAATTTTATTGTTTTTTTTTATACTTTATTTTTGCTTTTTTCATCTTTACATTTTAAGTAGTTAAGTATTTATTAGTATAATTTGAAACATGTATTAATAAAGAATGTTAAAGTATAAGAATGTGCAATTAATATTTCTCTTATTGTATTTATAGGAAGGCAAGCTCAAACACATTATTTGAATTTAGAACAAGTTGGTGTTGATATCCACCCTGATTCTCATAAGGTTTTAGCTTCAAATGAACTAACAAGTGTTCCCCATATTTATGCAACTGGTGATGTCTTGCATGTATGTATTAAATTTTAATATGCATTCATTTTTGCAATGATATTTACCTTCAGTGTAATACACATTTGCAAATAAAAATGCATTCTGTGTAATACACAAAAACAAATGCATTTTTTAAAAAGTCTTTTTTTCCTTAAAAATATATTCCAATACACAATAAATTTGTTGAGTTTCATATCAAGAAAGTATTGATTAATCAAATGTTGTGTTAAATACCATTAACTATTTATTAAAAGTTTATAAATAAGTGAAAAATTAAAAAAAAATTGTATATTGTGTTAAAGTAAGAGTGGATATACTTAATATCTCTTACTTTGATTTTAATTATTATAATAATTGTATAACTTTATATTTTTGTTCAAAGTCAAGCTTTGTTATTTTCCTTCTAAAATGTTTTCAAATATTATTTTTAAAATGTTTGCTGTTTGACAATTCAAGGAATAAGACAGATTTTTCAAATTTTGCTCATTTATAATGTTATGTTTATATTGATTATAAATGCTAAATCAATTAATGCTAAGCATGTTATGCAGCAAATAAGTAAGTAAATCAAATTAAAAATATTTAAAAAAAAGTATTATTGGGCAACATTTGGATTACTAACTTTCAATGCTTATTTCATTTTTTGTTGTCTTAGTTTCAAATTTTCTTCTGCGATCATTTTTTAAAAAAGTAAATAAATTTTTTTATGTGAAATTATTTTAAAATTTGATAAATGATAATAACATTTTTCATCAACCTTTTGAACTCTGCAGATGATTATAAACACTTATCATAGAGTTATAATCTATGCCTTTAAGATTACTACTCAAATGCCATTTTTAAATTAATAAACATATATTGTATTATTTTAATATAGAGTAGATGATAAAATCAAAAACAAGTGCATAAAAATTTCATCGTAGTAACATCAATGTATATTATAGTGTTTAAAGCATTATTTATATATTGTTTGCTCATTGATTGTTGTTGACTAATTCTGGCCTGCAGGAAAAATATTTTCCTGTTGGTATAAATAAACAATTAAAATTTCTTAAATACAAACTAAAAAGAATGTATCATAATAAACACTTAAAAAAAGGGAGTCTATAGTTACAAATAACTAAACAAATTAAGGATAAGTAATAAGTTATTAAAATTTGAAAAAGTAACAAACTTTCTAGCATTAAAAAAATGTCTATAAAAGCTAAGATGATTAAACCTCTTTTTAAATTGGATTTATTACATATTTTCATTAAAATTTTTTAATGTTTTTATAATAAATGAATTACATCAAAGATATGAAATTTATATTTTATACCATTTTTAGATTTTAAACTGTAAAATTGTCTTTAATATGAAATGAAAAGAAACAAGTAATATTAAAAAAAAAAACATTTTTAAGCCAAATACTACTTAGGTAAAAAAAAAAAAAATCTTTTATTAAATAATTACAATTAATATGAATTACTTTTTATAAATAATTACAATTAATTAATATTATCAAAAATTTATATGTGACCAAAACAAAATCAAGTTCATATCCATCCATTTAAAATAAATCAGAACATTGAATTTTCATTGAACATTGAAATTTTTCATTTTGATACAGATATGAAGTTTGCATTTAAATTAAGTTAATCTGTTAAAATATTTAAACTTCTGAAACATGAACTATTGCATGTTTCTTTTAATTTAATATTAGCTGTGTAAAAGGAAATTATTTTTCTAAAACATTCTATGTTGGGCAACGGGAAATTTCTTTTCTTATTAACATCAAAATTTATAAATATTAATCAGATTTAAAATGTTAAAAATTGTTATTTAAATTTCTTTTTATAGATTGCAACAACAATTTTCACACTTTTAGAGTATGGGTGTGTTGGGTTATCTGAAGAAAAGGCCATGGAACAGTCTGGTGAAAGTAATCTGGAAGTTTATCATGCTTTTTACAAGCCACTTAAATATAATGTACCACAAGAAGATTCGAGCAAGTGTTTTATTAAAGTAAGTTATTTTAGTTCCTTCATTTTTTATACAGCATTCCATTTACTCTTTTAAATGGAAAATTTTAATATAGAAATGTATGCAAGACTTTAATTTAAAATAAATTGCTCATAATCAATAGAAATACAATAAAAATCCTCCTCTTCTTTTATGTCATATATTTAACTTTCATTTCAAGGCTTTCTTGATTTTATTTTTCCTCTTTCTGTTACTCACCTCAATCCAGAATTTGAGTCTTAAAAGTCCAAACTGCCTTTCCCCCCTTTTTTTTTGATAATGTGTTTAAATTTTTTATAAATAATGTAAATAAATAATATGTTTTGCAAATAGATATATAAATAGTAGAAAAATTTTAATGACTAAAGGGAAAATACAAGAATTGACTGTAACATAATAACTAAATATAAAAATAAACATAATTCCTTGCAAATAGTTACTTTAGGGTCCAAAAGTGGTTAGTGAGGATGAGAACGAAAGCAAACTATAAAAATGCATTACAGTATACATGCTTTAAATTGCAAAATAATTACAGTATACATGCTTTAAAAAGTATGAAATAAAATAATTATTGTATACATGCTTTAAAAAGTATGAAA
>JAOUZG010034401.1:11657-39769 GCA_026289955.1 Argiope argentata | reverse complement strand
TACATGCTTTAAAAAGTATGAAAAAAAATAATTACAGTATACATGCTTTAAAAAGTATGAAATTAAATAATTACGGTACACATGTTTTAATGAAGAACCTATTTTATATTAAAAATTTGGAATTGCCTCTTAAAGTTGTCATAATTTGCTTATAAGATGAAATTATATGTAACAAAATGGATTAGTGGTTAAGTTACTGTTTCAAGTAGAGTAATCTTTAAAAAAAAATTGAATTATCATTGAATAAAATAATATAATATAATAATTCATAGTTTATCGAATTATTATATTTACTTTGTAATCTTAAGAATTTCATTTTCTTAATTCAATCATTTTCCAGATTATTGTATGGTTGTATATAAAAAAATTACATAAATATAAGATACAGAAATTTTGCACTTCAAAATTTTTTAGATGAATAAAACTATATAATATTTTTTTGATTTACTTAAAAAGCCTGTTCTTAAATTGCTGCATTTTTCGAATCATAAAACTCTTGATAAAATGCACTGAATTCTAGGAATAATTCGTCATCTAATTATTGCAGAGATTTAAAAGAAAAAAAAAAAAACCCTCGGATAATTTTAGCGAACTTCATGGCGAAAAGTAACACAAAAACGGAACTGTAACATTTTAACTTGATAATATTTAGAAATACAAATTTTATAATACAAAAGGGAGATAACTGCTGAAGAATAACATATTTTTAGAAAATAAACTTTTCTTTTCTTACCTATTTAAAACTTACCATTTGTTCTTTGTAGTCCTATGTGTATATTTAACTCAATGCCGGGACAAGCCGAGTTGTAACTTGGCCATTTTTTATAAAATGCAAAATATATAAAAAAAAAAAACAGAATTTAATACTATTTTTTTAATTATGCAAGAATATGATGTTTTCATCAGGGCATTATGAATAATCGAAGGCAACGAATATCTGAAACTAGAAATCGCGCATTCAATGAATAAAGCATAAATGGCAAAATAACATTGCATATATTTTTTACCTGCTTTTACCTGTATTGCATTATTATTATGTATGTTTTTTTGACAGCAGATGCGTTTTTAAAAGGTTGACGTAAAACTATGACATCATAGCTGTTAATTTATCTCAAAATCGGTTCGAGCTCCAAAACTTTGTTCGCCAGATCGAAAAATTGCTAATAAAAGTATATTATATATATATATATGACTTAAAAAATAATAATGTTCTCATGTAATAACTTGAAATTTGGAATCGTAGATTTCATAATTATATTTTTAATTTATTTTATTTTAATCAACTTTTCTCAATTTAAAGAATCCAGTTTTGGAATATATGCTTGCATTTTCCGACTTTTTACACTTATACGGAACTCAAAAGGAGCGAGAATAAACAAATATAAGATGCATTTTTTTTTGAGATTTTTATCGCATTATTATTATTAATCGCAAAATATTGATATTATTTCGTAAAATATTTATTGATATTTATCATCTCAATGGTCTTTTTTAATAAAATTTTTTTCAGAAAATCTCTGTTGTTTGTAGAAGCGAGCATATTTGAGTTGGCGCTCTGCTGGATAGGAAGTTTGGCTTGCCATTGTCAAATTTGGTTTAAAATATTGTATAGAAAGCCGAAATACGCATTAAAGTGCCATTATATATATATATATATATATATATATATATATATATATATATATATTCCAGGAATGATTGCATTTCAGTATTTTTTACTTACAAAATCCAACAATTTCCTTATTTTTTCATATCACTGTCTATTGAACCATAAGATTCCATTACGATAATCAAATTAGAATTATTTTTCAAACGATTATCGCAAGTTTTGATAATTTACTTAAATCTAAGTAATAAATAACTCATTTAATAAAATATTTTTAAGAAAGTCACTATCTAGGACAGTTCAATTTTTGATGCAAGTTTTGCGAAATTGGCATATATCAACTTGGAATAAATATATATCATAACATTTAGCTTAATTTTGTAAATGTCGTTCGGAATTTCTTGAATTCTTCTAATTTAATTTATTTAGATAAATACATTTATTATGAATATATTGATAGCAAGATCCATTATTTGGATCTTGCTATCAATGCTGCAATGGGCAAGATCTTGGCAAGATACATTTATTTGAAAAAGAAATTCAATGTACTACCAAAGAAATTTGAATTAAATGAACCAATTTTATACAGAAACAAATTACCTCTAAGAGATATATTCAAGTTTAATGCAATCCTGCTATATTTTGTGAAGCAAGAACTTTCATTGCTTTGATGAAATTGGTAGTTAATTTGTTAAATATATCTGTAATTGACAAAAAATAGACTAAACAGAAAATATTTATTAGTTGTCTTACATCAATATATTCAGCAAGATCCATTACAAGGTTGAAACCTGAGTTCGGGATAAGATTTAGTATATTGATAGTATACATATAGAATGTTCATTCATGAAAATATTGAAACATAATGGCCAGTCAATTTCCTCGAACTATTGGTAAAGTTTATATAATGATAACTTGACTTTCATCCAAATAATCCTTTTGCGTGGTTGTCTAGGTAACCGTCTCATATGCGGAAATTCAGGATTCGAACCTGGCTGAGATTTACTATTCTGGTTCTTGTATATAATAAAAAATAAATGCATATAAGACAATTTTTTAGAAATGTTGAATAATTTTTTTATGATGTGAGTATTTATAATTAATAATTATTACCACTTATATTTATTACTATTTTTTTCAAAATTAAATTACAATTTTAGTATTAAAATTATAAATATTTATCCACCCATAAAAATAAGTAGCATGTTAATTAAAATTATCTGTAAATCATTATTTAAATCTAAATTTTCTTACATGCATTTGTATTTATAATTTTTTCTTTTAAAATTTTGATTTTATTATTATGTATTTGAGTAATAAATATTTATTTTTAGATAAAAAATTTTTTAAAACATTAATTATAACTATTTGTCAATTTTTAATTTAATAAGAATTTAAAAGAAAAAAATCCTAGCCATGTTCTGACCTTCCGCATACGAGATGGTTACCTAGGCATCCACACCATTGGGACCATACAATTAAAAGCCAAGTTATCAGTATATTAGCTTCACCAGAAGTTTGAGGACCATTTTCTCTTAAACTGACTGGCCATTGCGTTTTAATATTTATGTGAGTGAGCATTCTAAATGTATAAGATCATTATAATAAATCGCATCCTGAACTCATATTTCAACCCTATGCTATCTTCTTATAAGACAACAAATGAAAATATTGATGCTATGATATTTTTGTTTAAAATTTTCAAAATAAATATTAAAAAATGAATAATCGTTCTAACAAAAATAATTAAAAGTACTTTACTTTCTTTATTGTACCCTTTTTTTGAATGTTCCTATCATTATAAATATAAATAGATGAAAAAAGAATGGATAATCTGTACACTACCCATTCTCACAATAATAAAGTATTTATTTTCTTTAAACAAAAATGCATTTAAAATTTTAGGGTCAGAAATTGCTGCTAATCTCTATTAGTCAAGATTTTTTGCAAAATTCAATAAATCTTTAAGCTATGACATTTCTTTCTTGACATTTGCAAAATTCTTTTCTTTCCATGATCTTTTCTTTTCTTGGTTTCAGTTCCTTTCCAAAGCTTTTTTTTAAACATTTAGATTATTTAAACAAAAAGAGTGAGTTGAAAAGCTATTGTTTTGATCAAACTGAATTTTTATTAAGGGGGAAAAAGTAAATACAGAAATTCCTAGAATGTCATGTCCCCCTCCCCCACCCATAAAAAGTAATTTCAATTCAGTAATATTTTTATATGCTGAGGAAATAAAAGAGTGACTGATCCTCAAAATGATGCAATGAAAAATTGTTTTCATAATTGTATTTTTATTATTGAATGAAATCTCTTGAAAACATAAACCTTTAATAATTCATAAAATTATTAAAAATCTTGTCTATTTATAAAATATTTGGTAATTTTAAATAACTTTTTTTCTCATTTGTTTTTTTCTCTCCATATTTATGAAATTGCTTTAGAATATGCATATATATATGAATATGGATATATATCAGAATACTAGATGGATGTTAGGGTGAATGAGAGCCAAAGAAAATCGCTTAAACAACTTTTAAGGACTTTTTTGTTGTTGCATACTTGACATTATTAGACAGCTGCTCTTAAGCAAAAACAAAAAGGACAGACATTGTAAGGCAATTAAAATAACACCGACTCTATATCAGAATTTAACAATGAAAAATTACTTTGTTGAAGAAATCTTCAACAACTAATGCATAAGAATTGGACACTTTCACTATTCTCAGCGAAATGACTAATGCACAAAATTATCTCACTAGAATAAAGCGAATTATTGTTTCACTTCCCATTTACTCCTGTTTCTCTCACTCATCCCATGGATGATAGGATGAATAGAGACCAAAGGAAGTTTTCTTTAAAAAAAACTAAAAACTTTAAAAAAAACTGTTCTATTTGCTTATTAAATGTTTGTAAGAAATATAGATTCTAAGATTGATAAGATATTATAATACTATTAACTATCAATCAAACATAATGGGTCATTTCTTTCTGTCTTTTATTATGTTCACTGAGTTATTAGAATATTTATGTACACAGAACTTCTGCTTTAGTAATATTGCATACAATCATTGAGATTAGGCAGTCTGGAATCATAGTGAAATATATTTTCAAGAATCAAAGTAATAGAATATTATTCTAAACTAAATCACTAAAATGTTACAAATAAGTGGAAATTTTAAATTAAATTTATCATTTTGTTAAAAAGAGAGCTTCGTAGTTGAATTAAAGGTATGAAATCTACTTTGTACAATTTATTTTCCAATAGTTGAAATCTGTGTAAATGATACACAAGCAGTGCTAAACATAAATTCTGTATCAACATGAAATTAATTTAAAACATTTAATTTCTTTAAATTAAATTATTAATTTTTTTTCTATTTGCTATTATTCTATTCATATTTTTTTTGGTGAAGTAGATAACTTTGGCATAAAATTTAATGTTTAATTAGTATAACTTTATGAAGTTTTTAGATCTTATTAATTATAGTTGTGAAATATAATTATATTAAAAGACAGGATTATCTGAAAGAAGGGGATAAAAAATTATTGATAGTAAATAATACCATTTTCGACTGGAAGTAAAAACCATATGATGTACCAATAATGAATTTTCTTTGTTTCTTCATGAAATGAAATCTTAAAATAGAATATTATTTAGTAATGTGCACTTTCAAAAAAATTCCTTTCTTAATCTTGTGCTATAATATTGGGAAGAAAACTCAAATGTATTATCCCGCTCTGCTTTTTCTATCCATTAGTATTCTATTCATGAACAAAGTTACACATTTACTATCACAGTTTATAATTCTAACATCAGCGTGTATTTAAATTCTCATTTCAGCCTATTTATGCTCTCAGCACTCAATTCAGCACTGTTTAGAAACTGTTTTACGTGAAACAACATATTGTTATATTAGTGGTATGAATATATGCTTCTGGTATTTTTGATTTAAATCAAACATAATGGTTTTAATTACAGAGCTAAGAAGTGAAATACTTTCAAAATATTGTATGCTATTATGACTTATTTGTAAAATATTGATTCACTTTTATTAATGGTCAGCTAATTTTTAGCCACAAGCCATTTACGTGGAAATAGTAGTAATGCTTGATTCTTATGCGTTAGTTGTTCATATATCCTTCATCAAAGTACTTTTTTGTCTTTAAATTCAGATATAGAGTTGGTGTTATTTTAATTGCCTTATAACATCTGTTCTCTTTGTTTCTGCCCAAGAGCATTACTTAATGGTGTCAAATTCCATAGAATCATAAAATATATTAAAAACTTAGCAATGTATGCAATCTATTTTCTAACTGATATATTTTCCCACTTTCTTATCCACATGCAAACAATGGTGAAAACAAGCAGAAGCTTTACTTCTTTAGCTTTCAGCAATGGGAAAAAAATCTTGTAATTAATAAACTATTTTTTTAATGATGCAAAAAAAATCTTTAAAAAGATTATTAAAATTTTGCGTGATTTAATTGATTACATAGGATTTTAACATTTAAAGAATACTATTTGAAATTATATAGAAAAAATAAAAACCTGGTTTAAAATGTTATTAATGAAAATTTCAGGAAAAAAAATTACTCTGAAATAAAATTCTATTTAAAGTGTGTAAATGATTGATAGCTTTGGTCAAGTGATCTCATCTGTACAGTGCCATCACTCACTCACACTTCATTATTAATCGGCAATTACTGTACGATTATTTAGCAAATTAAAATTCCAATTCTGTCTTTGAAACTTTTAGTAAAATTGAAATCTCTCTCATAATTCCTACTGTACGATAATGGGGCATATTTTCTTTGATTGATGAACTGTATTTTATAAAACACAGCAGTGGCAACCACTGATAAGTGTACCAATGAATAAGTGATTACTTAATTTAGGCATTCAACACATTTTGCAGATACTTTCATATGCTTGTAAAAAATTAAATTAATAAAATCAGATCTAAATCTCAAAATCGTAAATTAAAGATAGACTAGGATTCCGGGGGGGGGGGAATCTCATGGAATTCAATTTAACCTAAGCAAGACATGTTTAAGATTTATGTTTACAATACAATAATGTGAAATTATATTGAATGTTACCTTTATAAATTAGTGCATATGAAAAAAACTAGGATAAAGATTATTCTTTTTATGCAATTTATTTCTAAATACTATTTGAGAAATGGATATTTATGTGTATATTTGATTTCAAAGCATATATAAAGTATTTTTTCTAAAAACTATGTATTAAGTAGCTGTATGACAGAAGTAACTAACGTTATTATACACAGAAGATTACTGTAATACAGAGAGAGAGAGAGAGAAAGGAGGCTTTATTTCCGGCTTATGCTCCTGAATAAATTCTTAGCTTGTGCCGGGTTAAAGAGGTCTAAAAACCTCGAATATCACACGATTTATAATATAAATAAAATAATAATAATAAAAGGGAACACCTAACTGTGTTCGCTGAAAACTCAACCTGCCTCAAAAATACAGCAAGAGAGAAAGAAAAGTTCACGGGTTATTAGAATTAAGCACTGGGAAAACAGTTTACAGAACTGTCAGCAAAAGTCAAAGCAAGCAACAAAGAGAATTTTTAAAAAAAAACAACTTTAGAATCTGCCAGAATCAACCAAGAAAGCAACAACAGCCTTCACTTTATTGTAACCCTGTATGGAAAAGTCACAAATCCAATCCAATGACAACGGAATACAGCCCAACTTCGCCCGAAGAGCATCTCTAGCTATCTCAAATTTGCTACAAGAGAGAACAAAATGTTCACAAGTTTCTGGAATTTGACACTGGGTACAGTTTGGTGACTCAGCGAGCCAACATTTAAACAGAACTGCATTTACCGGAAGAGTCCTAGATATTAATCGGAAAATTAATACCTCATTACGTCTAGATAGATGGAGTTTTTTAAAATTAAAAGCATCAAGCCATTTGTATTTCTCATAATATTTAGATTTAACCCATTCTAAACTTTGTTTATGCCTAACAATTTTATCACAACTAACGCTTATATCTTCAGGTGAGATCCAGTTACAGATATAAGGGGACATTAGAGCTTGCTTAGCAGCACTATCCGCCCTCTCGTTTTCAGTAATTCCCACATGTGCGGGAGTGTATATTAATTCCAAAGAGGAACAAATCTTTAACGCATTAAATATAACCCGGGCCACAAAAAGAACACTTCTCGGAGAATGGAAGTGAAGGCAACTCAGGGCCATTAAATTAGATAGACTGTCGGTCAGAAGAATATAGTCTTTGTGTTCTTTTACAAAGTTCGTCACCGCCAGAGCTATGGCATAGCCCTCCCCTGTGAACACTGAGTTGATATTGTGAATCGTCCCCTTAATTTCCACATTCGAAGAACAGTTTACCGCTGCCACCGCTGTAGAGTTTACAGTTTTTGATGCATCTGTAGCCAAAATAATCCTATCGCAGGGAACCTGAGATTTAAACTCTGCAAAAAGAATTTTAATGATAGTTGGGTCCAAGCTCCTTTGCTGAAATTTCAAGCCATGAGTCTTTATGCAGAAATTTTTACAGTCGTCCAATCTTACTGGAACATTGATCGGGATTATTTGGTCCAGGGACAAATTTTCATGACGGCAGTATTCATCTAAAGTGTTTCCGCAGGGAACTCTTTGGAAAATTCTATTGGAAACCAAGGATCTCATTTCGGAAATTGATTTCGATACGTTAGTGAAATCCCATGCTGAGAATTGATTCTCAAAGAAAATTATGTTTTTCTTTTCGAATCTTAATTTCATGTTTAATTCATTTGAAATCTTATAAAGTATGGGAAGGGGTGTCCATCGAGGTAGACCAAGAGCAAATTGAAGGATGTTATTTTGTATCGTTTGTAAGGCTGCTACACCAGCTTTATTGGTCATACCGATTGTATGAGCACCAAATTCAATTGATTGAGTAATACATGCGTTACAGATTTTTAACAAATTAGATGCATTTGCACCCCAACCAGGAGTGGCCAATCTTTTAATCATGTTTAACTTTTTAAGTGCTTTAATTATTAGCCCATCAATATGTAATCTAAAGGACATGGTAGGAGCAAACTGAATGCCTAGATAGCGAATATTATTGGTCCAAGGGATACAACCATCCTGAAAGTGGACGTCGAACCCGACAGGTGATTTTCTAGATGAAAGGTTTATGATATTACTCTTTTGAGGAGCAATGTCCATGTGCCATTCATTACACCAACTTTCCAGCTTTGAAACACAAAACTGCATCTTGTTTTTAATAGCTTCAAAATTATGTTCCACCACTAATAAAAAAATATCGTCCGCATAAATAAAACAGTTGACATCTTTAGGTAATACACAATAAATGTCACTCATAAATACCGTGAATAGGAGCGGGGAAAGGACGCTACCCTGCGGGACACCTCTCTCATGCTTGAATAGAGAAGACGAAACACCTCTCCAAGAAACAAAGGCTTTTCTATCCTGTAGGAAATGAGAAATCCTCAGGGCAATTTTACCCTTGATCCCCGATTGTAATATTTTGAGCATTAGTCCATCATGCCATACGTTATCGTAAGCCGCCTTTAAGTCAAAAGATATGACATAAACAAGCTTCTTCTGAGCTCTGGCTATTAAAATTTTGTTGAGAAGGTTTGCAGAAAGGCTGTCACATCCTTTGTACGGGAGGAAACCAGCATGAAGAGGGGAGAAAAACCTTTTGTCCAAATAAAATCGCAGGACCCTATCTAAAATAATCTTTTCGAAAGTCTTACCCAGAACAGAGGTTAATGCAATGGGTCTGTAAGAAGAGGTCTCTGCTGCATTTTTCATAGGTTTTAAAATAGGAATAATTTTTGCGATTTTCCAGCTTTCTGGGACAATTGTGTTTGACCATAAGTAATTGAAAATGTCAAAAAAATTTTTAATGTTATCGTCGGTGAGACAAGACAACATTTTCTTATTTATATGATCTATTCCAGGAGATTTATTTTTTGTTCTTTTTATTGCATTTTTAAATTCTCTAAGCGAAAACGGGCAATTCAAAAATTTTAAATCATCCTTTTCCGGGTTCTCAACCGAAAAATCCAAAGGGATTCTTTCTTTTGGGGCCCTCTTGATTAGACTGGTTGCTATCGCATTTGCCTGAACGATCGGTGCGGTTAGGGTAATGCCCGACGAGAGAACGAGATTGGAAGTACAAGGCGTCTCATCTTTGTTTAGTAGGGCTTTAACAATGCGAAATGCTTGATGGGAAGAGGCCACCTCCTGGCATGTTTTCTCCCAAAAGCTGCGTTTTCTGTTCTTGACGTGTTTCCTAAGCTTTTCCGCCATTTCTTTATATGCAAACCAGTTTAACTTAGAAGGGTATGATTTTGCTTTCCTTAGTAATTTTCGTTTGAGAGCTTTTAGGTAGTTACATTTAACATCCCACCATGGGCAATGAGAGTGGACTGAGTTACAAACAGAATATGATGACGATTTTGCACTTTCTTGGATGACTTTAATAAGACTATCGAGAGAAAAATCAGTTTCTTGACATCTTAAGACAGCATTGACCTTTTTAGAGAATTGGCCCCAATTTGTATATTTACGAGTATATTGAGATTTTTCACCAAGATTGAAAAGGGAAATAAAAATGGGACAGTGATCGCTGTCATACAAATCATGAGATACCTCTAACCCAATCTTGCTAAAAATATCAGCGGAGCATATGGACAGATCTAATAGTGAAGGAGCTTGAGTCCCTTGAAATCTTGTAAAATGTTGCATGTTTAATAGGCACATTTGTTTGGTGCTTATCCAATCTAGGACCAAATTTGCGTCAGTGGAAGTATGTTCACTCCCTAGTGCTGGATGATGTAAATTAAAATCACCCAGTAAAATGAAAGGAGGAGAAATTTGCGAAAACAAAGATTCTAACCAGTTATCTTCAAATTTACCACCAGGAGAGTAAAGATTTAGAATAGTAAGTGGGGAGTTAGAATTTGGACCAATCCATATTTTGACACCTAAAACCTCCACGGAAGATGGTGGAAGGATGAAAGAAATAACTTGAGCCGGGATGTGTTTTTCAACAGCAGTCAGCAAACCGCCTCTATCAGAACTTTGTCTTTCAGCTCGAAAGACTTTTTTTCCTTTTAAACTGAAAACAGACGAAGCGTTTAGCCAGGTTTCTTGCAAAACTAAACATTGGGCAGACGCAAAAGGTGGGGCCTGCAGCCAAGGGATCTTATTTTTGATCCCCCTAACATTCCATTGAATAAACTTCATGATTGGAAAAAAAAAGAAACGGAAAAGAAAGAAAAGGGAGGGAAAACAACAACAACAAAAAAAATTATCCGATGCCCGAGAAATCCTCCTCACCACTGAAATGATTTATTTCAGCGAGTGACCGTTGGTCGAGAACAACACCAGGACTAAGAACCTGTCTGTATTCGAGATTCGTTTCCAATAGAGCTATTTTGGATTTTAGAGCGTCTATAGTTTTTCTTTGAGTCTCAATTTGTTGACTGAGAATCGTATTCTCTTGAGCTTGTATGTCACACTTTTCTTGAGTTTCACTTATGCGTACCATACACTGTCTGTTGACTTCCTGGAGTTTTGACAGTGCATCACCTTGTGGCACAAGAGTAGAAATTAATTTTGTAAGATCTTTTATGGCCAAATGAAGGTCCGTAATATCCTTTTGAGGGTTTACAATACCCTGAGTCGGCAAATGGGTCTTAACTTTTTGGGCAAAGGTTTGTGAAGTTGCAATCTTTCTTGCTTCCAAAAAGGAAATGTCTTTGTCTCTGACCAGTTTTATAATCTCTTTTTCTAGATAGAAATACTTACAGTTTTTGTCTAGTGCGTCATGGGCTTCATCGCACCTAAAACATTTGGTTGGTACATTACACTCTTCTGCGTGAGAGCCCCCGCAGTTTTTACATCTTTTTTCGTTATGGCAACGAATTTGAGTGTGGCCGAATCTTAAACATTTGAAGCATAGCTTTGGATTCTCGATAAATTTTGTAACTTTAAAAATTATTCGCCCGATCTTTATTTCAGAACGGTTTGTTCTTCCCAGTTCTTCTATTAGGACAATTGGAATGGGGTCTGACGTTCCTTTTTTTTAAATCGTACAATTTTACTAACACTGATGTCCTGCGAAGAAAGTTCTGTATTGATGTCTACAATGTTCAAGTCCGTATCAATATCACGAATGATATATTTCGAAACAATGTTGGAATCAATGATGCGAATCCTTGCTTCAGGGAAGCCATTTACGAAGTCGGACACCTTCTGGACTGTATTTAGGTGACGAGTGACAAGGATTAATTTTTTATATTTATTTAAAGAAAAAGTGTCATCCGTATGAGAAAGTGGGCCGAAAGTGGTATTTATGATTGTAGGTTTAATCCATGGTGACGGACCGTTCGTGCTGTCAATGCATAATTTAATTTTTGGGCAACCCTTCTCAATAGCACATTTCGCTTTTTCATAATTAGGAAATTCGTTATTTAAAATATAGTTTATTTTTCTATCCTTTGCTTTGCTTTCAGACTCTAAGTCCTCCGGTTTTCGCTTCGTCATCGCTGACGAAGATTCTAATTCGATGCAGCCAGGGTCAAGTGAAACAGCCACTAAAAACCCAATAAAATAGAAAAAGAAAAACACAGAAAAATCCTACCTTGGATTTGAAGAAAAGAAAGTGGCAAAAACCTTTGCACACCAGAAATAGGAAAAGCGAACACGCAAAGGGGTCTTCGCAAAAACTGGAATATTCACACCTGAATATCAGCTAGGGAAAATCCATCAACAAAACATTCATTTTGAAAACTTGAACAATAAATTTACAAAACCAGCCAAGAAAAGTGCAAAAACATGCACACAATACGCAGCCTTCACTTCAAGCCTCCTTCTCTCTCCCTCAAAAACCCACTGTAATACAAACAGTGGGAAATACAATGACAACTGTTATCCTTGGATGTCAAAAGGTTACAGTTACTGTATATCAAAACATTAGACCAAAAAGTTTCAGTTAGTAATATCAAAATATTTGGGAGCATGAATGGAGAGGCTAAAAGGAGAGGAATAAATGATGTTTGTTTGTCAGTTTAGTTTAATTATATTAACCTCCCGTTATAAAGCAACGATATAGTTGTTTTAGAGTGGACCTCGTCATTTTAAACCGCTGTCAGATGACGAAGACAACGTAGTTGCTCCAACCCCCTTCTCCACACTAACGGGAAGATGTTTGACCATGACGGATTTAAAGTACAACAGACCCCTTACACGACGTTTCTTCGGTGGAATCGCGTCTTGAACCTGAAAACGTACGACTCATGAGTCGAGATTTAACCACCATACCATCTCGGTCCGTTTGTTTGTCAGAGTGTGAGACAAATTAAATGTTCATTTGAACGATTTTAGGTTTTTATTAAAATGCAACTCTGTAAGCATTATAATAGAATGCAGAAACTGTTCTAAAATGGCATGAGCAACAAGTTTACTTTGAACACTAGTTCTAGCCCATTTGATAATGAGGTAATGATGTTTGAGAAGTTTCCGTTCAATGCTTGTTATTTGCTACTGTAGTAGTTATATGAGGGTGTTTGGATATAAGGTTGGAGATCATCTCTTCGGGAGAAATCCAGTCAGGATTGTGACGAAATCATGAAGTCCATTCAGAGTGAAGATTCCGTGACAGTTTTTGTAAGAGAATTCCGTTTCATCATTCCATACTATACCTGAGTGGTCAAGTACCCATAAAAAGGGAATTTGAATCAGGTTTTTTCTTATGTAAATTTTTGAGGCCAGACTTTGAATAAATGTTGGTGAAAGGAGAGTAAAATTTTTGGATTCAATAAGAGTGGTATAACCATGCGAAAGAATCGATATAGCTTATCTAACATTTCTTCCGGTGCCTGACAGATCGCCAAATCTTCAGCTATGAAAATGGACTTTATTGCAGGGTGCGACGTATGAATTTCCGAATGCAGGGGCCGAGATGAGATGTCGCGACTGCGAACCATGAGTGACTATGATGAAATGATTCGGAAGCTCGCTGCAGTAACAGTTCCAGAAGCTGGGAATTCTTTGTTTTAGAAACTAAATTCGTTCAGAAGGATTTCGCAAAAGTCGGGACTAAATTGGAAATGGAAGAAAAAAATATCGGTATTTTTATTTAAATGTTCCGGATTGCAATTAAGATTTTGAAGTGTAATTTTAAGAGTTCTTTAATCTTTTTCAGTGAATCGAATGTTCAGTTCATCGGAACTGTTGATTAAAGATGACAAAGAAAAATTAGTAAATTGTTGAATGAAAAATTTAATTGTGAGGCGTCTAATTTTTTTTCTCTCTCTTTTAGAAAGTATTTCTTTTCTGAGAGTTTTAGTAAGCTGGTATTGAGAATCCAGTTGGTTGGTGGGTATTGACAAAGCTATTGTTTAAACTATATTACAGGGTTTGAACTGTGTTTTAGATAACTCTCTTGGGGGTTTGGGGGGCAGCGCCTAGAGTGGTATTTTTCGATTCTAGAATGATTCTTTTGAACTCTCAAATTTGTATACTTTATAGCTCAATTGTGCGCTGAAAAGTATTTTACAAAAAGTTTGCATGGAATTTTAGAATGTTTTATATTCCTTTTATTATGAAAGGTGATTTCGTTGATTTTAATATCGAGATTAGTGTGATCAGCTGTGGTGCCCGCCTCTGACTCGAAATCCTCAGGATTCCTCATTTCAAGGTATTTCATATGCTAAGTAAACGATTTTTTTGCCCATTATTTCCCTTTCAGTCTATTTCAGAGAATTGTCCCCCTTTACTTCTTTTTTCTTCTTCTAATGAATATATATAAAAAAGCAAAGTTGTTGGTGGGAATAAGCAATGACTGGAATACAGAAAGAAAAAAAAGATTACCAAATAACTTAGTTATTAAACTTATAACTTAGTTATTAAAACCCCAAAAGAAGAGGTAGAAAATGGAGGAATCGGGAGCAGGAGCATTTTTCCTATAATTCTCCTGCAATTCCATTGCAGAAAGGTCATAAAGAAAAGTCAGTAAATGGGATAATTAAAAACACGAAGGACAAAATGCAAAAGCGATACGAAAACTTGGCTCGTAAATTCGAGCCCGAATTTTGAAAAGGGAGAAAAACAATTCCATGGCCTAGGAACCTGCATAGCAAAAACAGGAACAAACAAACAAAAACAACAACATTTTTTTTAAAGCTAAACCTGAAGGACCACCAGCATCCCATTGCATCGGAATGCCCGTAGTTTGAGTCACTTTTGTTGTTGTTGTTTTCCTACCTGGAGATCTGCTTGATTCTCTTTGATAAAACTTGCTGACAAGATTTTTCAGTAATTTTTCAACAGTTTTTTGTAAGATTTCAATGAGCATATATGTTTGTTGTTCTAATTTCTTTGAGATATTTTACACTATAGCTTCGATTTTTTGATTTACAATTTCTTCGATTTCAATAACAGATATGTTTGATTTTTACTACATTAAAATAACTTGATTTTAAGGGCTGTTGAAAGAGGCGTCTGGTTTCGCCAGTAGTTAGATGTTTTTGACATTTAAATTCTAACATTTATTGTTCGTAATAAAAAGGCAACAAGACTTCGATGCCGCTGAATACAGATCTTGGCAATTTATGCACTTCTCGGAACTTTTACATTGATCATCATGTGTTTCCCCACACATATATATATGACAGATCTGTTTGATGCATATTCTTTTTGGATGCATGAAACTATGACATTTCAAACATTGTCGGGGTTTGTCTACAAACTTCTGGATTCTTTGATTCGTAAACCAAACTTTAATGGCCTCGGGCAAGGCAGTGCCGAGTATTGTGACAAGCACAGGGGAAGAATCTCGAGTCGAGTTAGATGTGATAAGTCTTCTAATTTCAACTTTTTCGACATCCTTATTTTGGGTTATTTCCTCAGCCAATTCATCAAGCGAAGTTTGAGTGGGTATGCCAAAAATTAACAATTTGTCGGTCACATTTTTCCAAATGATACCGTTCAAAACGGGGATGTCAAAATCTTTCTCTAAACTTAGAATTTGTGCAGCGCACACATGATCCGATGTGGTAAAAATGATTTTTGCTTGTCTTGTAAATTTTAAATTCGAAATATTGCTGTGTCGATTTATTTGCTGTTTAATGTAGGATTGAATAAGGAATGAGTTCAGTCGAGGGATTTTAGATGCAGCATCCTTGTTGGACACAATTATATTTACTGCTTCATATTGACTTCGGCCAAGACGAATAACGAGTTCTTTTGTGGGTTTTCCACTCTTGAAGAAGTTTTCGTTAGTTGACGGATGCATTTTAAAGTTAAATGTAGCATGTATTACTAAAGGATCATTTTCAGCAGACGAGTTCGAAACAATCAATGGTGAACTACTCAGTTTAACGAAGTTCAGTCTTTGCACTCTTGAATAAATAAATATAAATAACAAGAAATTAAAAAATAAAAACTTACCAAAGTCCAGAAGTTTAAAAAGGGGGGGGGGGAAGAGCGAAACAAAATTAATTAACCAAACTTTGACTGCACTTCTCTAGAGCCAACCAAAATTCAAATTTCATCGTGTTCCACCAAAAACCGTTTTTTCGATAATAATCCCGATTGAATTAAAGCATGATTGCTTTCATGAAGTTGATTTATTGAGTTAGTATTATAAAAACTGTGAACAATTATAGAAACTTTTTTCTTTTATTTATTTTTTAGAAAATATGGTATTTATTTATTTCATTTCGAAGAATCATGTGCCGAAAATTACATTTTTATTATTTAATTTGCAACAATAATTAACGTATTTTTTCCTCACAGTTTTTGCCAAAGTGACGGCAACACGCAGATAAAAGATAATTTTTTTGCCATACTCCTTTGAATTAAATTGTTACTTTGAACGAAATAAATTTTTGAAAAATATGGTTAAAATATTTATTTGAAAATTCATTGTAAATAAAAATTTAATCTATAGGTAAAAACGATTGATATTACCAAAAAGATAATTTTTTGAAATTTAATTTGATATAATTTTTGTATGATAATATTTTTGGAAGTTAATAAATAAAAAGTCTAAATTTTGCTTAATTTTTAATTAATTAAAATTCTAATTAAAAATTTTGTGGATCTAAACCATTCTCGAATCCACTTGAACACATGCAATTTTTTTTTTTTTTTATCAAAATCGGCTCAGCCATTGAGGAAGAATTCAGTCCCATACACACGCACAAAAGAATTTTATATACAAAGACAATATGACAAAAAAAATCCGATATTAATTCAAAAAATCTATAGTTAAAATAATGAGGAAAGGAACTGACTAGTCACCCAGCTTCCACATCAGTTCGATTTCTCCGATTTCTATTTCACAGAAAGCTCATGATCTCTCGATAAGTCATCAGTGACCACCTGTCCGCCTTACTATTCCATTCTGAGAGTTACCGCAAAATAAAACTATGACGCGAACTTTACCCTGAACAAATGAATAAACTATATAGTTTTATTCGCCATTTAATTTCGCTTTTTTACATGCATAATTAATTTCTCTCACTCTCTCTCTCTCTCTCTCACACACACACACATGAAAAAAAAAGTAAAGTTCTGTAGGAAAGCCAACGTCGAATTGAGTTCAGTTGTCATGCATTTAGGTTATGATGGATGCTTGAAATTATGCCGGCTGTTATGACTGACATAATCCATGCATTGTTGGATTTTTATATTCTACAATATACACATTTATTCATTTATTGTTTAAAGAAAAGTCATTTGCTGCTATTACTTGCATAATGTATGATGTTTCATTGATAATTCGATGCTATTATAATTTGTTAATTTATTTTTTTTAGATTAAATCTTGATTCAGGTTTAAATTTAACATTCGTGCTTGTGGTCAAAATAATTTGTTAATTGATGATTTATATTTCAGTATTAATATGATTATATTAATATTGCAATGAAGAATAACGACTTAATATTTTTTTTATTCTAGCTTTTACCCGCGACTTCGTATGCATTGAAAAGCACACAACTAACCTAAAAACATATTATTTACTGGTGTACCAAATAAAGCAAAATAGCAAATCATATCCCTTTTTATTTTAAATCAAGTGAATATTTTATTTGACGATCGAGATTAAGATTGATACAGCAATTTTATACATATCAATTCATAACTTTTAAATAAAAAGAAAGTACAGTTGTCAATAATTACAACCTACTACACATACGTGAATGTTCAACGCCAATTGGGGTAACGCAATACAGATTATAAATTTCCTTTATGCTGTTTTATTTTAATTTAAAAGTACTTCAAAATAAATAAAAAAATCGATTAATTAACAATTTCTAGTTTTAAAGCATCAAACACCCCGAAAACAAAAAGAATCGTTTGAAATAATCGGTTGAAAACATGCTAAGCATATCCTTATTAGAATTGTATGGGGGGGGGGGCGAAGTAGTATTCATTTGACGGTAGGAAAATTAAAATCTTTGGCAGGTAATTTAGTTTTTAATTATTAAAAAAATGAACCGCTCACTTAACTGAAATAAATTGTAGCCTACATCCTATTTTAGACTATAATCTATCTCTGTGCTAAATTATATCCAATTTCGTAGCATCCAATAGCTGCATATATCTTAGTCTAATTTAAATCCTAATCAATTTCCTAATTTTTAAATCTTAATTTAGCCCATATTGACATCATCCTAAAATGGTCTCTTATTTCCTGACCTAATTCCACTTTTTTTTTAAATGTAATTCTACACGCGTTCTTTAAAACTGCTGACTTTAGTATTTTCTCATGCTCCAAGTGAAGGGATGAAAATCCCTAAAATCCCTAATACATTCTTTTTAAAATACTTTTATTTCCTTTTCTAAGTCGTTAGGTTGCAAAAAAAAAAAAAAAAAAAAAAAAAAAAAACTATGGAAACATATTAAAATCACTTAAGGGAATAAATTTTCGTCTCCTGCTTTTTAGACTAACATATCTTTTATGACTTTGTTTTTGTATAAATTATGCTTCTTAAGATGAAAGAAAATGAAATTAAAATTCCAAAAGTGTTTCGTATTTGGCCACACAACTGCTATAATTTGTTTACATACATATACTGTAATATATTCATATACATAGTTATAAAAATATTTCCTCGATATACAAATTTCTAGCAGCCTATCCAAATCGAAAGAAAATTCCAGATATTTTCATTTGGAAGCATGTACTCAATATTGAAATGATTTAGAGTAATTTAATTTTATGGTTAAAACAGAAAAGATTCGAATTTTTCTATTGGCGATTCCCATTTATCTCTCCCTCCCCATTAGCTCATCTATTACTGTATTGAAACATCATAAATGGCGTTGAATTTGATACACGTATGATGGAAGGTAGCAGCATTAAGCATTTGCAATTAAGAGTATTACAAAGGACATAAGAGAAGAGGAAGGGGGGACTTTTATTAGAATTACAAGTTTTCACCACTTTCAATCTCACAGACGACATCACAATGCAGGAGGAAGATTATTAAAAGCAATGCAGGTTCTGATCATCGTGAATTTGCTATGTTCATAACCTCAGAAGTGGAAATCCATCCTCATGCTATGAATCTACAAAGTTACAGGACTAGACTCTTTATCACCAACGTGCTGTTGCAGCACTTGTCAAATGCATGTAGAATTGAATATTTGCATTAAATTTTATTTATTCTACATTGGTTTCAATTAGAAAGAATATCACAGTTTTTGATATACAGGATGATTCAAATGAATTTTTTGAAATTAACAGAATGTATGGATGGAAGTAGCTGGAGTAAGATACTAATTTACTCACAAAGCAAAATTTTTGTAAATGTATTTAATTTCAATAAACTTTAAAAAACTAATTGAAAGACCAATTTGGAATTCATGAGAAATTACTTATATGTAACAACCTATAAGCACTGATCTTACAACATAATGTTCTGGAATCCTTTGGCAAATTATAGGTTCTAAGTTATATAATTTGATTATCATCGAACCATTAATAAAGGGAGGCCATCATTTCTGCAGTTTGATTTTCCCTCATTTTATAAAAAATGCCTTGTCTTTTTTTGCAGATATTTAAAATGTCCAAAATGATCTCATCTGTCTTTATCTCTTTATTTTGTGCATGATATGCCATTCAAAATATGAGGTAATTCAAATTAAAATATCCCTGCTTGAAACTCCCTGACCAGAAAACCAGTTGACATAACACATTTGGGAGAGGGGGTGATGGGAAACTGATTGGTGAAATAAAAATAATTAAAAAGGAATTAGTTTATGAAAGGTTGATAAGGGGAAATGTGGTATTGCAATTGATTTAAGGTAATGAATATGAAATATGACACCAATAATAAAAGAATGCAAGATAAAACTGTAATAAATTTTATTACACCACTCAAACTTTTGTTACTGCAGAAATTTCAATGATAACAACAAACAAGTTTCACAGATGGTTTTCAATGTGTCCATCTTGCTTCAAGGCTAACACATTACATAGTTTTATAACAGAGACATTTAACAGATTTGATTCAGTGTCACATATGTACCAGAAGATGTGATTCATCAAATCCACCAGATTTTCTGTTTCTTTGTTACACTTTATCTTTGAGGTAATCCCAAAACCAAAACTCATAAGGGATTAGTTTAAGTGAATATGGTGGCCATCTTATAGGAAATGCACTACTGGTAATACAATCTTCAATAAATTGACCTTGCAGCAATTGTTGAGCGAATGTGCTGTGTAAGAACAGCAGCATCTTGTTAGAATATTGTTTTATTTGAATGTTGTTATATTTATGGAATTTAAATTTTAAAATATGTACTTTTGAAAGAATCAAAACTTAATTTTTAAAATTTGATTTTGAGAATTATATTCTTTATATATGGTATTTCATATTATTGCAAATCCCTACACAGGCATATATTCCGAAGCTTAAAACCCAAATAAGAAACTCATACAACAATTTAAACAATGATGTTTAGCACCAATAATGAAAACTTCAGAGCTCAATAAATCATTGGCAACTTTACATGCCCATATGAGTACTAACACTTGTTTCGCATTTTAAAAAATCTGAATCAGAGTAAAAAAAGTCTTTTGCCCTGCTTTTCCTTTATACTTTTTTTTAAAATCCTGCATGTGTGCCAATAACTAATATGTCATAGAGCTTTCTTTGCTCCAATGGCATCTGCTATTCAATGAAGAAGAATATCCCCTAGTTTTTGGAATGTTTTAGCAGGAATTGTACAACAATTTTATAAAAGAAAGCTAAATTCCACCTTGCAAGTGATGAAAGACTTCATGGTCTAAATCACATTTGAAATCCCTCTTCATGTCACAAATATTGAAATTCATGTTCATGCCGAAGGTTTTGAAGAATTTGATTTGGCAAATAATCTGGATTTCATTTACAAAAATCCTTGTGAACGAATCCTAATGTTTAAATGTAAGTTAAATTATAATGTTAAATGGTCAAAATACAAAGAATTTAAAGAAGATTCTTTCGTCCTTTTTGCAGGTATTCCAAAAATTTCTTATATCTGAATCCTTTTGTAAACATAGTCTATTTTCCATTTTTTTACAAACCACTTCAGAGCCAATAAACTAGAGCTAATTTATACATTTTTTTTCTTTCTCATATATGAAGCATAGATCAAGTTTTATAATTAACATTAAATTCAGATGTAAGTTTTGAAGAGTTTCCACTTTTTCTGACCTCCCATATTTCAAGAATCACATTTTTGATATTGTTTGTCTGTCCATCTATTTGTGACAAAGAAAACACAAAAAACGTCTTGAGCTAGATGGATGAAATTAAATCAAAGGCTTTAATTCGTTGGTTTCAATCAAATGAAGAGATTTGATTTCAATGTCTTTCCATCCAATTGTTTGAATTTCAGTTTTATAAGTTTACACAATAACTACAAAGCGAAGAGAGCAAGGTGGATAAAATTCAGTACACAGATTTGATATCTATAGTATAGTCACCTGTCAAATTCAATTAGAGTTTATTTGTTTGTATTTTTGAAAGCTGTTGAACACACTCAAAATACAACAAATTAAATAATAGAAAGTGATATGAAATTTTATGTAATTATAAATTTTTTTTGTTGAATTTTGATTTTAATCAATTGTAGAAACATATCTAAAACACAAACTATCTTGATCAGAAATTGTGCAAGAAATTTGTGGGCAGATCAGCCTTGCTAATTTTAATTGAAGTCCACTTTAAAATATCAAATATTTCCATTTCAGGGAAGGTATTTTAATTCAAATTCTTTGCAAAAATCTATAATATTGTAAACTGTTAAAATTACAAAAGTTCTATTATATGAATGAAATACTGGGGAATGAACTCTTTTTCATTCCCAGTATTTCATTGGGTTCAGGGCCTAGCTTAGTCCAATTGGGTCCTTGAGCAGAAACTTCTATGCTCTCTCCCCTCTACTTCACTGTTTCAGTAATGAAGGACCATGCATAGAACTTACCTATGGTATTTATCATTAATTAATTAAAAATCCTATTTGAACTTTAAATTAAAAACACTTAATCTTAATCCAAAGTTCCATATTTAACCAATGGATTTAAAATGCAATATGACAAAATACTACAGCAAGTTTTTTATTAGAATGCTTTTTACAACTACCTCTATCATCTGCATATAAGAGAAACTCCCAAATTTTATAAAATAAATATCAGTATATTTTTATATATTTTATGTGGAAATTTTGCTTTAAAAAATTCATTAAAGAAGGAAATGTAAAATGAGCTATCTATCTCATTTAGGGACCCCTCTTGTGGGGGTCTGGGGCAATCGTCTCGTGTGCCCCTCCCTTAGTTAGGCTCTGTAGCTACACGACCAGATCTGGCTTGAAATCTGTTGATCAGCCAGAAATTGCAGATAATTGCAAATAAATTACTAAAAAGAAGGTTAGAGGGAAAAAAAACACATTTGAGTGTTTAAGATAAAGTTGAAAATCTTTACAAGTAAAATGGTTTACCTAAAATGCGTCAAGACAATGCTGCTTTCAAGATATTGAGTAATTAATCTTAAATTGTAGAATAAATTATTAGATTTTACTTTCCAATTTGAATATCATGGTGTATCTCTGACTGTTCCTTGTAGCTGAACTACTACTATTTTAAATTCCTTATTAAGAACATATAGTTTTTTTTTAATCTGTAAGTACACTCATTACATAAGCAAGTAGGATCATATCATCAAAAAATCATATATTTTTACTTAACATATTTGGCATAGATGTTTTATGGGTTTTATTTTCTCTTCCCTCCTCAAAAGGACAGCAAGATTTAATATTCATTTATGTGCTTTGATAAAGTGGTATGGCAGTGAAGTCTCTTTGTTTAAGTATATCAGGTGGTGAGGCATACTTTCTATATCATGCCATGGTTAAGGTTTTAAATTCTTTGCTATTTGGTTTGTTCAAATTACAATATTCAATTCACTCTAAAATCAAAATTAAAAATTTATTAAATTTGAATTATTTATCTTTCAAATTTTTTCAGGCTATCTGCTCTAAAAGTTCTGAAGAAAAGATTTTAGGATTACATCTGTTAGGTCCAAATGCTGGAGAAATCATTATAAGGCTTCAGTGTTGCTATTAAGTAAGAAACTTCAATTTTTCATATTTTAATTTTTTTTTGTTGGAGAATGATATTTTTGCTAAATATGTTTTTATTTTGTATTAATCAATATTTTTAGGCCATTTTCAGATGTAGATGGAATATACATATAGAAAGTATTGTAATTGTCAAAAAATTGAACTTGAAATTTTTTTTGAATGTTAAAAATTTTTGAGTATAAATAATAATAGTAAATATTATCATTATTTATCCGCCTGTTGCTCTCTCTGTGAGTGCATTAACTCATAAATACTTTGAGCTATATATTGTTGATGACATTTGGTGTTGAATCCCTACTTCAGTTTTTTATATTTCTTTCAAATTTTGATTGAAATCCATTCAGAGAAAATTTGTCTTGTTGCTGCTTGAATGAAAATTTTAATGATAGCAACGAAAGACAGAGAATTAGATAGATGAAACTTCTATTGAAATTTAACATGTAAAGTATAGATTCATCAGATTTGGAACCAAATATGTCAAAGTAATTGTACTTTCATAAGCAATATGCAATAACTCAAAAAATGCCATGATTGAAATCTATGAAATATGGTATTTTGTTTCATCACTACAAGTGCAGTTGTGTTGTAAATTTGTTTTTAATTGATTGAGAGAGAGAGAGAGAGAGAGAGAGAGAGAGAGAGAGAAAAGTGCATTCAAAGTACACATTTAGTTTTCTAGAACATACGTATTAATCACATTCCAATGTTTAATCTTCATTCATCGTAATGATAGGCTTTTTAATAACTATTGCTCATTAATAGTTATTGATACACAAAAACATTTTTGAGTAAGATCACAATCACCGGTTTATAAATGTGATTATTTGATATGAAAAACATATCCTATTATAATTTTTTCCCTCTATATTATTTAGTGACACTCAAGTACATTTTAAAACAAGAATTCCCAATTTACGGATATCACCAATCAATTTTTGAAGGGAATAAAATGATTGTTAACATATATTTATCTTTCCATGATGTACAAAAATGAGGAAAATGGACATGAAATTATCAACTTGCATACTAGTAATACAATGAAATTAATTTATAAGTATCACTGTTAATTGTACATTTGCTTCTTTATCTTGTGTAAGCATGTGTTAAAAGCATGTGCTTATTATTTCTATGAAAAATTCAGAGGGGCTGACTGAAATTTGATTGCTTTCTTGAGTGCCATTGCTTGTACACTTTTTTTCTTTCTTTTCCCCCCCTAAGTATTGGGATAATTGTGGAGCCTGAATGAAGAGACCTGGGAAAAGTGCTTCTTTTGCAAATTAGATTTGATCATAAGACCAAATGAAGTGGAGATAGGCTGTGAATGAATTAAAATTTAGTTAGATAAGGAGAAATGATTAAGCAAGAAGGTGAATAAAAATTTCAATTGAAATTTCAAGAGTGTTAAGAAGGTTTGAGATGCAAAGATCATTTGGTAATTATAGAGGGCAATATAGATTTACTATTGCAGTGTGCAGAGTAGGATTCAGAGAGAAGGATGAAATGAGTTGCTGCAGATTTGGTTTCTAAAAAAGTCAATTGAAGCAATAAAATAACCTAAAACAAAACCATAAAAAATGAATTATATTAATAATTTTGAATTTTTCTTATGTATTCTACCTTTTTGCTAGACAATTAAAAAGCAAAATAAATTACCATAATTAAAGATGCATTTAAAAAAAACTCTCCCCTAATTTGCATGGCTTTTGATTTCATAATTTAGCACCTTGTATGAATGGCAAAAAAATTAAAATTTTGTTTGCAAAAGAAATTTAATTAAACTGTTTAAAAGTCAATGAATAGAGGTATTTTGGTCATCTATATTTTTAATTAGAGGAAAATATTTGCATAATCATCACAAAAGGTATGAAAAATACAGTGATATTAGATTGATAGTTGGAGGTATTTAATTCCAAATTTTAAAATTTTTCTTGAAAATGAATAATTTTTTTTACAAATTTTTCAAAATTTAACAAATTATGTCAGCTATGCAAAATAAATTTCTTTAGAACAACAATTTTTATTTTCTACAGCAGTGCTCAGATTGCTTTTCTACCCCTATAGTCATACAAATAAGTACTTTTTTATTACATTTGAAAATATGTACTTCAAGGTGACTCAGTCTCTATTATGATTACTTGTATGTCTAATTTTATGTCTCTAAGTGTATTGTATTTGTCTGGACATTGCTGATATGCACATGCACAAACATTTCCTTGAACAAAATAGACTGCTATTTTGATTTAATGGGAACTTGGACCATTTCCTCCTTCAAAACATTGATTTTTTCAATTTTAGTATACAAAAATTGGGGATATTTCTCTGATTATATAGAAATGAGCAAATTTTACAGGTTTGAAAAGTTGAAAGTTTATTAAATTGTCATTTAATATATATATTACTTAATTTATTATATTCATTTATATACAATACTTAAAATATTTTCTTTCTACTTGTCTTAATATCATAGGAATTCTTATGATAAAAAGATTAGTGCTATGCCTTCAAACACATTTTCTTCAAGTTTCGATGTACTTACAGAATGCAATGCAGCTGCATTAAATTTTATTCAACAACATTTAAAAACATACATTTAATATTTTTGGTGCAATAATATTATTTTATGAGCTCAGCTAATGTGAAAATTCTGTTGTTTCAAAACACAGGGACTTTTTCATCTAGAAACTAGAATAATCCCTTCTTTCATAATAATAAACGCAGGGATACATTGTTGAGTTATAATTAATAAACCTGTCAAGTTGCAGTTTGAGGAAAAGGGTTTAAAAATATTGTTAAGTATTAAATTTACTCTTCAAAATTCATCCACACTTTGAAGATTTTAGGAATTTTTTATTATATTATCACTGCTATATGATAAGAAGCAAATTTTAAATGATACGACACACAAGTAAAATGCAAAACATCAATAGCTGCAATTTTCAGCTTAAAGACTCAAATCACTTTCAAATTTTGTCTCAAAAAATGTATTGTCTATTTGTTACAAATAAAATCCTTTTGTTAAACCATTTAATGATTAAAAAAAAACTTTCAAATTCACTGACTGTTCAATTTTTATCATTTTTATAGAATCTTTATATATTATGTAAAGATTTATTTTACTATAAACACTTTTAAGTGTATAAGACGAAATTTATAAGGTGTTGTTAAATGTAGGTTTTTTTTTTGTGCATATTTTTGATGATTAAGCATTTAAAAATATGCAAAAAAATCTCAATACAAATTGATGAAATAAGTGCAATTAAAAACTTCAACTAATAAGTACAAAGCTTTTAAAAGATAAAGAAAAGACATTCTTATTAATTATAAAAATATATATTTCAAAATTTATAATATTTCTATAATAAATTATCTTTCTTTAAAATGCATTAAAAAAACAAGAAATAATGATTAAAAAATGTATCTTACTTTTATTTTCTTCCATTGAGCTCTTTTCTCTCTCCAATCTTCATCAGAACATGTTTAGATCACTACAGTATTAATAAATATAACAGAATTAAAATTTTAATACTTTTAAATAAGTTAATAATCTACAGTGTCCCAAATTTTATTTATTCTTTATATTTATTGTTTTAAATGATTTTGAAAATTACTTATTTTTCAACTATGCTGTATGAAATTTTTTTGCTCCACCTAATTCAGATTTTTAGATGCAAGGTAAAAATATCAAAACGTTAAAAAGATTAGATTTTATGAGATTAAAATAGAGACTATGAATGTGGACTTTAAGATGGAAGATATTATTTTGAATGTAATTGCAATTTTGGACCATTTCAGATGATGGTGATGCAAATGCATGAATCAATATCTTTCTGTCCAAACCTCATCATGTTAAAGCATTTTATCTATGAGGGATTTAACATTTAACTCATCCCCTGGCCTTGTGAATTCCTCCTTGATCCAATAGAACTCCATTGGAAAAAGGGCCTCAAATTTTGAACTATTTAATTTCACACTGAAGACTTTGCAACATTGTTATGAAATATGAATGAAATTTACTATCTCTGACTCATTCATTTTAATGAAGAGAGCTGAGCTAACAAACTGTTACAATTATATTCTACTTTCTGTAAACAAAAATTAATAGAATTGATGAGAATAAGAAAAAAAAGCAATGCAAAAGCAGTTTTAAAATCTTATGTTGAAGCACAGAGCCTTAAAAATATTGTTCTTGATATGTCTAATAAAATCTTACACTTTTTTTTTTGCATTAAAATAAATTTGATGTAAGGGAAGTAAAAAGATTTATGATAAAATTAAATCGAATGTCCTTTTAATCATGTCTTTTATAATTCAAGTAATTATAAATATATGAATTATATTCTGTTTTATATCATGAAATATGTAAAATAATGATGCAAGTTTCTGGCTTAACAATATTGTTAAAAAATACCATAAATCATATTCATGTCAGGATGATATTACTTAAAAAAAGTAAATATTATATTAGGTACTTGCATGTATTTTAGACAGTGACATCCATTTGAAAACATGCAAATGTATCTATATAAATGACAGTGGTTTTGGATCTTACTGATTTACTATTACTTTATTATTATTATTTTGAAAGTTTTCCATTTGATATTATGGAGTTATTCTATATATAAAGACCCTAATCACAGAATGTTCCAAATTGCATTTTTTTTACATTCATTATTATTTATTTTTTTTTGTTTGATTTGGAGAAATCTGATACTAAAGCCCTTCAGACACTTTTAGAAACTTATGATGGTGTTGTTACATCATATCTCAATAGTTGGTTTTGGTTTCAACAATTTAAGAGTGGTGATTTCAATGGTAATGACAAAGAACACCATATATATATATATAT
>JAOUZG010034401.1:0-11257 GCA_026289955.1 Argiope argentata | reverse complement strand
AAATTTTTTTCTCTTCCTTTTATTTATGCCATTCTCATTCAATCGATATGATTTAAACACAGGCAAGCACCTAATATAGAATAAATAGCTTGTAGTTAACAACTGATTTAACTATCACATTAATAATATTAATTTAGGAATGTCAAATAATTTCCGAATATGCATTTATTTAATTTTTGGTAATTTGACTCTATCAATTACTAATATTATGGACATCACTAGCATAATTTATTTTTACTTTGTTGTATAGAGACCCAAAGAATAAATAGGAAAAATATGAAAAAAGTTTACAAGAAATGTATTAATTTTGGAATTAAATTTTAATATATAAATAAAATGAAAAGAGCTAAAAATTTTACATATCATAAAGTCTGATTATACCTTTATGTTTAGCTTTGCATAATAATTGATGAAGCATTACTAAAGGTACAGCATTTCACCAATACGGCAAAACTATGACTGGTAAACAGTAATTTGAATGATCATGGTTCATTTAGAATTAAGCTGACTTAGACATGTGGATTAATAAAATCTCTTAATATGATTAACTTTGTGTAGATGAAAAGATGGCTTTTAACCAATTGGTTCCTAAGATGGTTGCAGTTTGAAAGGAAATTTATTGAAATTTAATAAAAACAAAGTTTTTAAAACTTTTCATTCAATGTTGAAAAACATTTGGTAAAAAAATGAAATTAGGTCCAGGAAAGTAAATTGCTTTTTAATAAAATAATGTACTAAATTATTGTTAAGAGTTAATGATTCAAAAAATACTAAAATTAGAGACAAAATATTGTATTAAGTATAATTAATGAGAGATGTTTCAACATATTAAACTTTTATTAAAGATTTAATGCCATCAATTTATTGGTTTTATGGAATTATAATATTTATTTGATTTATACAACTCAAAAATATTTCAAAATTTTTATTTGTATTAAGTAAATACTGCCACACTTATTGAATTTTAAGTTTGTTAAAAAATTATTTTACGCAATAAAACTTAAGAAAGTTAGCACAGAGAAATTTTAAAATTTTACTTAATTTTATAAATAAATAAATTTGAGTTTCATATCTTTACTATACAGATACTATCCTTATTCTTTCATATTCTTTTATATCCACTTTCATATCATTACTTCTATTTGTACTAAATTCTATGTCAAAGTTGAACTATTTGTATCATAGGCACCAAAACACAACGAGAAAAACTATTTCATTTTATTAAGAATTTGAAATTAATTGGATCATAAGAATAAACAAATCAATTTAGAAGCTATTAAAAAAAACTAACCCTTTATAAATAACTTATTATAATCCTAAAATTAAATAATGTAATTATAATCCTAAATAATTTATATATTTTTGCATTCTAGATTTCTATACAAGACTTGCTGACTAACACTACTGTCACTTGAGGAGGAATTTACAATAATTAAAGTTTAAAATGCAAAAAACAGTTTGTAATATTTTAATTTTTACTCAGAAGAGAAATTGTTGCTTGACGAAAGCTACCAACTATCTCAGCCTTGTAAATTTTTTAAAAGAAAGGAGATTCAATTTTATTTGCAAACTATTCTTATATATATATATAGTGCCATCTCATACCAGTAGTAAAATAATAAAAGTAATATTCATTATTGGTTTTAAAAATTTTTATGTATTTAGTAATCTGTGTTTTAAAGTGTTGAAAATCTATTTAAATGCAGTTAGGTTACTTGTCTCAAAAAGTAATCATGCGAATTTGTTTCTAGTATCCATAATGAAGATACATTATTATATGGCAGTATTGTATGTAGATCTATATGAATGCACAGCACATGGGCAATTTTTCATGAGAGTACAAATTTCACTTTGGGAAAATCTTGAGCTTAAAATGTGTGGACATACAATTGTGATGATTCTATTAAATTAACAACCTATTTTTAAAGATAGGAATTCTGTGAGGATGGTGTAATTTTAAAAGAAATTATTTAATGAAAATGACTAAGTTTTGTTCCCTCTGCAGATTTATGCATCTAGAGTACCAAATTTAATTATGGTGGATGATTGTAAGAAAATTTGGTTTTCAATTCATATTTTTCTGATCCTTAAACCAGTATTGTCAATAAAACATCACATTCTTTTTCTCAGTATTTTTTTTAGAAAGCTGATAAACTAGTCTGATTTTTTACGGGGCTATACCATCTTCTCCTGACATTCCTTAAACATTGAGTGGATAAAACTTTAAAATTTATTGGGGGTAATTAAAACCTTCATAAAAAATGTTTTTTATGAGATTTTAATCCATTTTTTCTAATATTGTCTGTAGGATATTAGAAAAAATGTTGGTAATTTTATTATAAAATAGAGTCAACTGCTATATTGTAATAATTTTTATGTATTTCCTATTTATAAATTATGATTAAATATCTGTATTTATTTTCATAAATTATACACAATTCTCTGTGGAATAGTTGTGATAATGCAAAATCACATTAATAATATTATTGTTTGTTCTCTACATTATATATTCTCTTCTCTGCAGATGTGGACTAACTATGAAGAAATTGCAACAGACTGTTGGCATACCCCCTACTGTAGCTGAAGAAATAGTTAAGCTGAATATTTCAAAATGTTCTGGTGTCGATCCAGTTGTTACAGGTTCCTCATCTGAAATCTTTCCTCTTCTTTTTTTCCTTTCTTTCTTTCTTCTTTTCTTTTCTTTCTTTTTTTTAGAACAGATTTTCAAGATCCATACTTAATTTATGAAATATTCATTTTTTAACTTCTTGATTATGATTTTGAAACAATAAATACACATTTTTTTGATTATTATAAAAAGAAGGGCACAATTGTTTTAAAGATGAATTTATTTAATTTATTTGAAATAATTTAAAGCTGATGACACTATGTTCAAAAACTTGAAACAAGTTGGACATGGTTGATGATTTCCTCAAACCATTATTGTGATTACTACAGAGAATTTGTTATATTTCGCAGAATCTTAAGAAATATAATAAATATTTTTGATTATTAATTTCATTTAAATGCTTTCTTTTCATCTTTATAACAGTATCCCAAACAGTTGAAGAATATTTTTTTGCTTACTTTTCAATCATATATATGTGTGTTTACAAATGTTTTTCTTATTAAAATTTTTTAAATACATAGTATTTGTCAGATTAATTTTAAATTGTAATCTTATGCATATTATAGATGCTGTTTTTTTCTTCATCCTATAACCGTTTGTCTTCAATAACTACCACGGCTAGCTTTTAACATTATTTATTTGTAGACATTCACTAAACATAAACACATACACAAACAGTTATATAACAAAAGGGACAACATAACGAAGACAATTAAGACATTTACGAAAAACAAAAGACAATCCTCAATCGAGACCCTCTCTCTATGTTGGCTGGAGGTCGACTGGCTATGGTGACCTAGGTGGATACTGATCTAGGTGGCGCTGATGTTTCCTCTAGGTGACGTTGCCACAGTTCCGTTACAATCCTACATATTTCTAATGTTTTTTTTTCTTCCAAACTTTAGATGCAATTAAATCATTTACTTTTTAGAGATTTTATCATCAATTTTTTGATTTTTGTAAAAATCTAATGTATGTATTTTAGAATATATACTAAAATATTTTATGAGTAATGTTCAAATTGTTTGGATAAATTCAAAAATTGCTTTGGATCTAGAATGCATTTTTTAAAAATAGATATTAGAATTCAATTATGTGTTTATCATTGACATAAAATAATGAAGGAATTAAGAACATCCTCAAACTTATATATGAAGAATTCAAGTACCCTTAAGTATACATTTAAAGTTATAGATGTCTGATTTATAATTTAATAATTGAAAGTTTTATGATTTTTTGAAGTTATTGAAGTTTTATGATATCAAATCTCTGACATTTTTTAAAATGTATTTATTAAAATTTTTTGTTTATATAAGAATGTTTTTAAAAATAAAAATAACAATTTTAATCCAACTTAATGATGAATACTGTATAATATTTTATAAGCTGATGTTTTTAAACACGTTTTCTTGTTTCTCCAGAATGGATAAGCAATGAAAACAGAATATCTACCAAGTTAACATGGCAATTTACTTTTGTAGAACTCATGCCAAAACATTTTTTTTAAATCTTGCATTTTTAATAAATAGTAATCTTTTTTGTATTACCATTAGATGTAGCTTATAAATAATAGATGCAGATCATAGAGAAGAAAAGAAAGAATGATACATAAGTACATTAATTTTTTTCTTTTTATATTTTTTTATAAGCTTTTTAAGTTTTATTTACATAATTCAATGTTGCAAAATCTTATGTATAGTATTTCCCATTAATCTATTAAAAAGTGTTGATTTTACTTAATTTTTTTACTTGTTTATAAATATTAAACGAAATAATTAGATTAACCATCAGATTCATAAGTCTTAAATTTTTTATTTAATTTATTGATACATAATTACTTTCATCCATATTTATCTTAACAAAATTCACAAGAAAGTTTTAAATACTGTTTTATCGTTTCATATTCCTTTTTAACATTGCAAATAAATCTAGCGATATTATTTACAGCTTACCTTATTTTTTGGATTCTTGAGGACATATTATTTGCAGCCACTTGTAGCCAAACCAATTGGATTACCTAATAAGCAGATAAAAAATTATCAGTAAGTTCACTTCAATTTGTACTTTTACAATGATATTTTATGAAAAATACATTTTTCTGCTGCAAATTGATTAGATTCAAGAGCAGCAGCTGCTTATCAAATTGTTTTGCAAAGGATTCAAGAAAACTATTTTTTATTTTTAGTTAAAAATTTAAATATTCCATCTCATTTTAATAATTACTTCATATCATTTTTTCTAATTTTGTTAACAATAAATGCAAAGAATCTGCTATTTTCATTTGGAAATCTGGGGCCAAAGTACAGAAATTGTATATATTTAGGGGGAATGAAGGAAAAAAATGTATCAGTCTTTATGTCTACAAATATAATTCCAAAAATATTTTGAATAAATAAAATTTGGCATGTAGACTTGACAAAAAAGGTCTAAATTGTAGTTTCGTCATCTGTTAAAGTTTTGAAATGGGCAAATATTCTGTTCTAATTTCACTAGTGATATTTATTAAGTTATATTTTCTTTCTTTTACTTTAGTAAGTAATATTTCAAATATATTTATATCTGGTAAAAATTCTCCTTTAAGATTTTCTTCTAGTATTCCTATATAACTTTTTTAAAGTATTATTCCAAATTATATTAGGATGATTTATTTTATGTGAAAAGTAAACTATATTTAAGATATGGTATGAAAATATCATTTTATAAGTGCCAGTTTTTTTTCTTTTTTTCAAACAACTTTTCTGGTTTATATAGTTTTGGTTGTAACTTAATTTTGACTTTTTCTAATATTACGTTTATTTATTTTTCTTTAATGAAAATATTTTGTAACCTTCGTTAAATTTTGAATAATTTAGAATCAATATATCTTTTTACAGTAATATTTTGAATACATAATCAATCATTAACTGAGAAGACAGGCTGATTTTCATTTCTTTTTATTTTTAGCCTGATGATACATTTTAATTTTTTCCTCAAAATTCTATAACCACATGCTTAGTGTATACATAGGGATTTAGATTTTACTTTAACAATGATTTTATTTCTTTCAAATACAGTGCTTATATATATATATATATATATATATATATATATATATATATATATATATATATATATATAATCTATGGAATCTCTTTTTAATAATTTAATTCTTCCAAAAGGCTTCCTTTTATAGATTCTAATTTCTGCTTCATAGACAATTTTTCTAATGCAATATTGAAATTTTCTTCAGAATTCGGCAATACTCATAATAACAGAGTAAACAGCTTACTTGGAGACTACTAATCATCAGGGAACTACTGGAAGTTGGGCAATTTATATAAAACTGGAATTTGTTTTTATGAATCAATAATTGTTATTGAACTTGATAATTTGATGGTATTTTTTCAAAAGTAGAATGAAACATCATTAGCAACTAAAGAAAATCGAACTTTTACTAATAGTTTAAAATATATTATGGAAGAGAAATATTAACAACCATATCTAATTTAATGCATATATATACATATATGCATATATATGCATTATTATTTTTTGCCAAAAGTTTTAGTTTGCTGTTTTTTGGAATGACAAATTATCAGCATAACTATAAAAAATGTACACTATGGAAAAGGGCAATATAAATAAAGCCTAGCTTCTGCTACTGTTATGATTTTAAGCTCTAATTTGTCCTATTTAAAAAGGTATATATGGAGTTAATCCCCTCCCCTTTTTCTTCCTTTCAACTGCAAATCGATCAGACCACTTGCTAGAGTGAAAGTATGAATTTTGGTAATTAATTTTTCAAAACTGATTGTAAAATATTGATCCATTAATTCCAAAATAGTTTATTTTAATTAAATAAGCATTTTACATAAATAATTTTTTCTCTTCATCTCATAGACCTTTTTGTTTAATTATGAAGTATTAAGCATTATTGCCATTCCATCTGTAATGGCAATAATGTTGTAGTAAAAAGTCTTATTAAATATAAAATTAATCTATGCATCATGCATTCCTGGTAATAAAAATTTATTCCCCAACTTTTCTTTTTTATTGTGCCAGTCAAAATGGAATTTGATACATTTCAGAGGAGGGCGAGATATTAGTTTATTATTTTGGCACTTCAGATTTTGGATTATCTCTCTCAATGTTAATCATTATTTAAATTTCTTCAGATAATGTGTGTTTTGACTTCTTATTTTTTAATATCACTGCTATTAAAATTACATTTGACTTAATACCCCCTCCTCATTTTCATTTGGATAAAAAATTGTATGAAAAGCAGAATATAAAATCTTTGAAAGCACAACATAAATTAAAATATTATTTTGGAATAAAATTAAAGTAAGGATAAGATTAACAGGAGATGAAAGGAGAAGGTGAAAAGTATTGAAAATGGAACTTGAAAGGCCCTTACTAGACTTTAACCAGCAATTTCACAATTTTTAAAATAAAAAAAATGCTTAAACAAATTTCATTTAATATGGCTCACTATTTGAATTATAACTATCCTTATTCATTGATTTTATTGACATTTATTATAATCCATATTCAGTTGCTCTTAGATGCAAGTTTTCTTTTTCTTTTGAAATCAAATATAACGTTTTTTGAAATCAGATATAACTCTTAAATACATGAAAATATTTGAATTATATTTTTTGTAATTGGTATTAACAAATTTTTAGATTAAAATTCAAAGTAAAACAAAATAATAATAATAATAATAATTTAAATATTCAGGTATAAAAGTACTTAAATAATATTCAACAAATAGCTATTAGCAAGCATAGTTATTTCTAAATTTAATTGTTTGAATGGTTTATGCTAAAACAAATAACAATCTCTCAAAAATTATAAGCTTCATTTTAATGAAAATTAATAAGCTATGATGGTTTAGTTATATTGACAATTTTATTCTTCAAAGATTGTATTTTAAAAGAAAATATAAAATAAGGCTTCTTATTTAGAATAATTAATTTTTATAATTATTTATAAAGCATCTATGCTCCATTAAAACAGTCATGTACTTTGCCCATTTTGATTCTGTTTTGAATTCTTTGAACATATTTAAAGGAAACTATTTCTCTATTTAATTGCATCAAATAGATTCAACCATGAAACCAGTTTGCCAGAAACCATTGAAGTGTTCAGTTTTGTAAAAGAATGGCGTTTATAATGTTGTTTATCATTTTAAGAGAAAAGTAAAAATGTGTTTTTTAAAGGATAAGGCAATGATTTATCTTATTTTATTTAAATTCTTCATTATATGAAATTAAAATTTTTTTAAAAAATATTGTTTTAAAATGCAAACTGAGGATATATTTTAATGTATGGAATGGTTTTGCAAAACTTATTATGCTCTTAAAGATTAGAAGTGAATTTCAGAGCTTGTATAGAAGAAGGCATCAGACGCGTTTTAGAAAAAAATCCTAATTAAAGGCATAAAGTTATATAATTTTTTAAAGTTTTATATGTATATATAATTGAAGTAAATAGGATTGAAAGTGCTACCTGATTTTCTGTTGTTATTAACTGGAATACTCAACGCAAACTGCGCGGTTACAGCTTGGATAGATCCAGTGTTTCTTTGGGATTTATGCTAGCCATTCGGCCACTTTATCACATGTTTCGTTTCCTATTTTAACCAATATAGTAGAGTATGAATAGTAATGTAAATGAAACGTTATCACTCGTTAATTTGTACGATTCCTCGGAAGATAAATTGATGGGGTCTAGAAATTTTGTTTGCATCAAAAGCCAAAATAATGTAAAAGACAAAATTACTTTTATGAGTTCCAAATTTGCTGTAGGAGAGAGATATTTGCACATTCTTTAAGAAAGATTTCATTTCAGGATTTAGAAAGTTTGGTTTCCTTTAATTGTGTTGGCCTATTTTTTTTAGGATCTCAACATTCTTTAAATGATCGGTTATGTTTGCGATTTTGTGTTATTCGTGCTCTTTGTGTCTGTTTAACCCGGCAAAAGCCAAGAACGCGTTTTTGGAGCATACGCCGGAGAACACACTTTCATTCATTCCTTCTTCCTCTCAACATTCCTTGGTATTCATACTAATTCAAAAGATAGAATTAAGTTTTGGAAAATAAAATTTGCCAAATTGGGATAAAACCTGGTGATTTCAAAAAAAAAAATATTTTCAAAATTATTTAAAATTGATAATCTATATGTTAGTGTATCGTAATCTTTGCCATCAGTTTAAAATTGAGAAAGTGGTCATCTTTTGCATAAATAAATATTATTATAATTTGAGATGGTACCAAAAATCTGGTTATGTTATCAGTTGTTAGAACTCTTTTCTTCAACTGTTGCAATTATAATCTTATTATTAAAATTATGATAGTGAAAAAGTTTCTTTGAATAGCTTCTTTTTGAAAGAATTTTACTTCGGAAAATTTACTTATTTAGATGAAAGATGACTTTAGAACGATAGCGATGAATAAAATCGTTAGACATAGCTCCAACTAAAATATCAAAAAAATTCTACAAACTGTTCATTTTTGGATTCGAAAACCATTCACTCTTTTGCGCATGCGTCAGGACACTAATTTTGTTGAAATGGGATTGAGAGGACAAATGGAATGGGATGATTACATTTAATTGTTAGATGAATTTCCATTATACATCTTTGGATACTAGGGGACAAAGGCCATAGCAGCTATAAGTCTCAAGAACTGAAATCAATCAATTAATCAACCATTATGCAAGAAAATTACTTATAGTTTATATTATTATGAGAAAAAATTCCCGATTCGCAATGTATTATTTTAGAGTAATTTTTATTTACTATAAAGGGCCCATACATTAAATTATAATAAATCTTTTGATAAATTATTATTTTACAAAACAATAATAATTTTTGTATGAAAACTTTTCCTTTTTATTTGTCATAGAATTTTTCTGCAACAATTTGAGATTAACAATGGCAGATTAAATCTCGCCTTTCTGTTTATGTTATAAAATATTCTTCTTGCTATTTCCTGAAAGCTTTTCTACTACTTTAAATAGCCATATCGACATTTAATATGCAATGTTCAATTAAAAAGAAAAAGTATGATCAAAAACAATACGACATTCATATACTTGTGGGGGGGAAGTATCCAGTGGGGCTAAAATCAAGGTAAAACAATGATCGGAGAATTCCATAAATTCGCCCATCCTTCCGCTTATTTCTCCTCTGTGAGGTGCAGAATCGTCGAAAAGTGTTAGTCTCTGGTTATTGAAAGGAACTGTATTTTGATGAAAGCTATATCTAAGTGTTGCTATTTACGGCTGAAAGAAATAGTTTTGGCTGATGTTTTTCTTCTTATAATTAAAAAACATCGTCATGGGTGAGATTTGACACTGAAGGTGACTGATTATTGGTAGTTGGATGAGCAGGTGATACGTAATGATAATAACAATATTCCAGACTCGAAACAGGCCTCTGTTTTATTGCTTGTCAGAACATCAAATAATAATGAATATAAAGATTAAATAGAATAAATATAAATTTTTTTGTGTGTTTATTAATTACGCAGTGTTTTTCACTTCTTTTTTAAATGGTGACCCCTCTCAGCGTTAAAGGTGTGAATTATAATATTTTACAGAGCGGTTTACAAACAATGAATTTTGATAGAACATTTATTGATGGGAATACCTAGCAGATAATACCTCATTTATAAAGAAAACATTTTTTTTCTTTACTTTGAACATAATACTCCCCGCATTTATTTTCTTAAATATTATTGCTTAGGTGCGCATTATTGGGCCAGAATTTTCCTAAAATCTGAATTAGAATTGTATCCTCTTTGAACAGCGTCTTCTGATTTTTTGTTCAGTGTGCTTTTGTTGCGATCAGAATTCTGCGCTTGGGTAATTTTCCATCTGCAAAGGAAGAAATTTGTAAAGGATGTGATACTAAACTACTTTTACTTGAAAATATACATGTGAAGATCACGGACCGAACTCGCGACGCGTAACATAACTACTAGGCAAAAGTGGTCACCCAAGTCCAGCAGTTGTTACTGGCTCATGAAGCTAACTCCACAAGGTCATTTGGTCAGATGGACCGAATTCCATTCCGATAGATTGGTCGTAAGTTGAACTGGCCCTTAATCGGATTTATAATTTTTGCCACTACTATTATTTTAATAAAAAGAGTTATGAATATTCAATTCATGTGTTTGGTTTTTGTGAAGATAATGAAGAATAATAACGATATTATGCAATCCATTATACATACCGTAAAGCAACATGCATGCAGTATGTACAATGTACAAATTTGAAATTTACTTTTTGTTGTTAAGTTCTGTTAATCGTCAGTCGAAGAGGGGTAATGATATAGAATAGGCTGTTTAAATATTTGCTAACTTCTCAATTTTTCCCCTCCTTCTGTCAGTCATAGAAATGCTGCGTATAATAACTGCCTCCAATAAAGACTAAGTAATTAAAATAAATTTGAAAAAAACATTTACTCAGCCTCAATTATTTTTTCTATTTCGTATCATTTTCATTTTAGACAAAAGCTCAGATATGCCATCGACGTCCCTCACTCATTTTCTTAAGGAAACAGAAAACACTACTTCTCTTGCATTCTCTGTGGAAAATTTCAGTCCTCCAGTCCCAATCAGTGTACCGATTTTGTCAGTTTTT
>JAOUZG010034396.1:41274-51823 GCA_026289955.1 Argiope argentata | reverse complement strand
ACTTTTGATATATTTTGAAATTTTTTTAAATATTTGTTCATTTTTTATATTTATTAAATCAAATTTTTTTAATCAATTACATTCTTTTATCATTGATTTCTTATGCATAGCAATTTTTATAAATAAAAACATTTTTATATTTCATCACATAATTTATTTCTCATAATTACAACATTTTATTTTCATGAAATTTATGATAGCAATTAAATATAATATTGTTACAAGCGGGTGGGGGCCACAAAAACTCGCTGAAGTTGGCGATATTTGGCGAGGAACATCGCCTCCAGTCTGGTTGGTTTGGCGAAAGGAATAGTCTGGTAGCCACTGGAATGCTCACGGCAATTTCCAAGTATTCGCGTCTCCCTCGCCCGGCTCTATAAGGGACGGGTTGCCGCAATCGGTAGTTCCTCGCAGAAAGGGAGCGTTTCGTTGGACTAACGGATTACTTTTCTCGCTTTTTATTTGTGAACTGTGTTTACGTTTGCTGTTAACAATGTGTTATTGAGTTCGCTGTGATTTACTGTTGGCTGTGCTATACAATAGCTGTTTTGCAAACTGTGTTTATTGTGCGTAAGACTTGCATTTACGCTGTAAGTGACTGTTGACTGCTGGATTGTGTTTATCCGAAGTTTTACTTTATCGAGTCATCCTGTAAATAGCTGTAAATAAATTTGCTTGTGCTGTCCTCAAGTAAAGTCAATTCAATCCGAACCTGCTACGCTAAAAACGTAACAATATATAAAACTGTACACAAATATACTTAATTACACAAAATTTCTCTGTACATTCTTCGTACGTTTTTCTGTTTGAAGAACGATGAGATTCTCTGGTGAACTTATTCTTAAACACCCCACATAAAAGTGACCATGAGAAAAACATTCATTTTTTAAATCTAAACCAAATAATTTTAAACCCTGTCTTTGTACTATACTGAGAGTCATCGCAAAGTAGCTTCTAACTCGAAACTGCAGCCGCTTGAATTTAAAATCATTATCTGATGGAAGCATAGGGATCATCGGAATGAATATATTTTCACCCTCATACTTTACTGTGTGGCATAGTTATACTCCGTCCCGGCCGAAGTCATTCGGATATAACGATGAGCTGCCGCAAAGCAACCCCCACCGAGCTTGGAAGTGCAGGTTAATCAACTTAGTTTTCATAAAACTTAATACAAAGAACCAGATCGGAAAATTTAAACGACTTTAAATTCTCAAAAAAATGTCCCCTTGTCTCCAAGTATAGTAATTACCAAACATTTTAACAGTTATTAGCAGAACATAAAAATGTAAACAACGTTAACTAAGAAAATGCTACTGAAATGGAAAAAGGTATAAACATTTCAACGGTTATTAAAGGAACATAAAAATGTAAACAACGTTAACTAAGAAAATGCTGTTAAAAAGAAAAAGGTATAAACATTTCAACGGTTATTAAAGGAACATAAAAATGTAAACATCGTTAACTAAGAAATTGCTGTTAACAACGTTAACTAAGAAAATAATGTTAAAAAGAAAAATATAAACATTTCAACGGTTATTAGAGGAACATAAAAATGTAAACATCGTTAACTAAGAAATTGCTGTTAAAAAGAAAAAGGTATAAACATTTCAATAGTTATTACAGGAAAATAAAAAAGTAAACAACGTTAACTTTACATGCTGTTAACGTTATTTTACTGTAAAAATTGTTGCTTCTATAATGTTTCTCAGCATAGTTTTTACTTGTAGTCTAGTACCATTACGCAATTTTGGAAGGTTTAAATTACGCAACGACATTATTGGTGTACCAATTTTCAGTTAAAGAATATGAGGTCGCATTCCCACTGGATAAAGTAAGAGTAGAAACTCCACAGGAAAATGAGCAGTGACTTCTACTTCTGTAACTGTATCCACAGATTCGCACTTCATCTCTTCAGCTGTTAGTTTTTCTAGCAGAAAGGAATTAATCCTATCAGATGGTTTCTTTATTGGAGTCAGAATTGCTCTTTCTTTCAACCACAACAAACGGTCGATAGTGTCATGTCGAATATTTGGATATACCCTGTCAGTTAATGTTATCAAATCGCCCCCAATCTCACAGGAATTTTCCAGTATGGAAACGTTTAACATGTCAACATATAACCAATACGAGCTGGGGGTGCAAAAATATAACAATCCGCAGGGATATGATTTACGTAAAATCCGTTCTTAGTGAGCGTCTACATCGTGAAATGAGTAACTATGCCAAATTTCAAGTAAATCATTAATACAATTTTGGAGATCTCGTGATGAGTCAGGGATATTTCGCTTATATGTACGAGGGCAAATTAAAAAGTCTTTGTGCCTATTTTTTTAGTCAAAATACGGCTGTGAATACAAAGCGAACATATACATTCCCAGCAGTGAACGTTTCTTGAACCGTACCAGCCATATCTGCCTTTTCTCCGATGAGTGGCGCTGCTATCAGTAATTTAAGATGGCGGTTGCTCTTCAGACGTCCACAGCTTATGAGCAGCGAAGTGTTATTCGTTTTCTATAAAACAAGGGGTAAACGCCCATAGCAATTCACAAAGAAATGCACCCCACGTACGGGGAAAAGTGTCTCTCTTTGAGAAGTGTTCAATGTTGGTGTCGTGAGTTTCAAAAAGGTCGTGAAGACTTGCAAGAGAATGATCGTTCACTGGGAGAATCTGGAACACCCACCTTACTGTCCAGACCTTGCCTCCAGTGATTTTAACATTTTTGGTCCACTGAAGAAGTTTCTGGCAGGACAGAGATTCACATGCGACGAAGAAGCCAAGAACACGGTCCGAAGGTGGCTCCACAAGTAGCCGGAAGAATTCTACCACAGGGGGATCTCTAATTTTGTTCTGCTATAGGATAAATGTCTGAACCGGTGTAGTGACTATGTGGAGAAATAATGTAAGGTATGTACTACACTACATATATTTGTAAATATCTGTATGTACCCTTTTTTTGGCGAATAAAAAATAGGCGTAAAGGCTTTTTGATTTACCCTCTTATATATAGATTACCACACAATCATATGTTTAAAAAAATGCTTGCTCTGTTGAATTTGAGGTGATTTCCGTTTGAAGCTATATGTTGTGAATACATTCACAGTGTTTCTTTTTTCTGCTTTTAGCCTTATGTGAGTCACTCTACAGCAATTAAAAATTCGACAAAGAATTAAAAAAAATTGTAAGAATCAGACCTGTTACTTTATCATCATAAAGAAAATTAGAACTGTCTTTTAAACAGAAACTCAAGGTCAGCTTTTTTTCTCGAAAAGAAATTAAACAAACACAAATGTATGTTAGGAATTATGTGATTAATCGATTATAATAATCAATAATCGATCAATATAATTAATCTCTTTATCCCATTAACGTCTATTTACTAAATAAGAACTGATATATTATATTGGCCAAAATATATACAAAGTGTAGTTTTGTTTTACATTATAAAAAGCAAACTGTTTGTTCTTTAATTAACCGGGAATATACACCTCGGAGCCCTTTTTTTGAATTTTTAATTAAAATTTTAATTAATCTTTATCTTTAACTTTACTTATAATAAAGCACGATGTGTGTGTGTGTGTTGGCGCTGTACAGACCAGACCGTTCGACCTACAGCTACCAAATTTGGTACATGTATACCTTGAAAGCCGGGAATATGCACCTCGGTGGCCTTTTTTTGAATTTTTTTATTAAAGTTTTAATTAATTAAAAAATAAGCCAAATTTTAACGTTTTTTAGCTATAACTTCTGAAAATATTACAGCACAAAATCAATTTTTGCATCACGTTAAAGCTCAAAAAATTAGCTTTTCAATGATACTAATGTTTTGACATACGAATTAAAACTCTATTTTTAATGAATTTTTAAACATTTAATTTATCGCTTTTTTTAACAATTCATTTCGCAATAAATAAATAAATAAAATAAAGTTTTATCTTCTCGAGGATCTCAAAAAAAAAAAAAAAAAAAAAAAAAATCAGCTTTTAATAAAATGTTCCCATCACATTTTCAGAAGTTCTGATTTTAAAAAAAGTTAATTACTACCAAAAATAAAACAGAAAATTATAATTTTCATCACGTGATTATATGAAATGAAACAAATTGGAAATGTGATATTTTTTAAACAATAAATGCCAGAGAAACTTTCTCTTGATCATTTGCAATATCAAAATTAGCAATTCCATTAAAGAATTAAAGTACATAAAACTACAAAGTAAAAATATATTACAAAAGTGCGACAGTTAAACCTGAAAAAGAATTTTTAGAAAAGCACCAAACGATAATCTTCTGAGAGCGAGATTAATTATTTAAAAGCGAGAAATCTTAAACGAACTTTGAAAATGACGTCATTTCAAAGAAACGACGAACAAAAAGCAATTGATAATCAGTAGTAGTAAAATATTTTTGAATTTTTAAAATTTTTTTTAAACAATAAGACATGTTTTGAATTACTTTTACTTATGTGAAGAAGATATTTTGCGCAAATTAAAGAACTAGCCTTCGTGATTGTAATTTATCTCCGCATTTTAATGAATCATGCGAAATAAAAGCGCATCTGCTTTCAACGAAGCATACGTAATATTTAAGCTATACTGGTAAAAGCAGGTCAGCTATTTGAAAACGCATCTTCTTTTAAACAAGCATAAGTAATAATTAACAATGCAAAATTTGTGAAAGCATATAAAACTATTTTTACCCGCATATTTCGGAGACATGATAACTTTCTAACCTAAACAATATCGTTTTCTCAAATGAGAAAAAATAAATCAACTATCATTCCAAATTAAACATATAAAAATATCATTTTCGGCACGTGTATGAATAAAATGAAACAAATAGGAAACATGATATTTTTGGAAAATAAATGAAACGTTTTCTATGATATTTTACTATACATATATTACTAATCCAATTAAACAGTTTTATTTAAGGCATGTATGGTTTAACATCTACAAGTCATCTTCTGTAATCGGAGCCCAACATCTAATTTCTTAATTTTTTGGGGAGAGACATAAATCTCTTAACAAATGGTCTAATTGAAATATATAAATAGTAAACTGAGGGGAAAAATGCTGATGAATTACGACTTTAAAATTTTTACATATATCATCTGCTCTGGGAATCATATTTAACAAAATATTCTAGAGATAATCAGTCCTTAAATAAAAAAGTGGCACTCCAGTGAACTAAATCAATCATCAAAGCTGATCGATCTATGAAAATTCCAATGTAACTATTCGATAAAAACTGGCGATTTTAGATCACTTTATCAAGATATCAAAGAGGCCAATCAGAGTTACTCTAGAATAGTTGGTCTAGATTATGAAAATGATGATTGTTCTAAACTTGCAATATTCAGAACTGAATAAATCAGCCAGATTTGAAGAAGATAGAAATGCTTATTTATGTATTTAGAAGTTGAAATATTAAGAATATTTTACAAATATGAATCTATAAGACCAAAGGAATTTAAACCATATTTTTTTTATATATGTTTATAAAATTAAAAAGAATGTTATTATTGAGAGCATTTATATACGTCTAAAAATAAAATTAAATACTGAAGGTTTCATTTAACCTGTGAAATATTTGCTGAATAATTCCTTGAGATATTATAAATTATAAAAAAAAATTAATAATGTTTCAATTTCTGTAGTGAACATAAAACTTCAATGGCGGACTACTCTGCTTTCAGTTCTCAGTTTTATTGAAAGACATGCTTGAATGGAGTAAAAATTTCTTTATATGAAGTGCACTTCAATCATTTCCACTTTAAATTTAAAACTGAATTTTACGCTCACTGATAGAAAATCAGAGAGAGATGTGGGGTTCAAAGATAGGACTGCTTAAGGCCTATTTAATAGTATAAGTGAACTACATGACTATCGAAACTTGAAGTTTAAAAATATTTTGCTGAAAAACGTATTATGAGACCAAGTTATATTAAAAAAATCGATTTAACCCTTTAGTTGGCATTAATATTGGTGAGCCGACAGGTCAAATAAAATTTCAAATAAAATATTTCATTCATTAACGTTTCATATTTTGTCACAATTTTTAGGCCCATTATTTTAACTTGCACATTTTTTAATCAAATTTATGAGCTAACAGATATCATATTTACAGAAGAATTTAGCTTTTCAACTACACAAATTAATTTGGGTTTTTAATTTCTCTAATTTATATGCACTTAAATTACAATTTATTAAAACTTTCCTACTAATAAAATGTTTGTAAACTTTATTCCATTAACAACATTTTCGTTTTATTTTTCATTTTTTTATTTGTTTTATTTCAAAATGAGAAATAATTACCAAACGATTTTTTCCCCTTCTTTTTTTTTTCTTTCATTTTCACACTTTCACAATTGACCAATTTTATCTAAACTGCGCTTATCTTAATTCTGTCTTTTTCCCCTTTAATTAATTAATTTTTTTTATGATTCAGAATATTTCCTAGAAAAGATTGGCGAAAATCAGTCTGTAATCTAGAAAAGATTTTATGTCTTTGTTGTTAATCTTCAAAATGTAAATGGAAGCAGGAACTGAAAAAAGAAAGTAGGCTTTATCTTTAATCTCAAGATAAATTTTCTCTTATTTCTTTTTTACAAGATAACCTTATGACAACGCGTTAGAGTCACTTCTGAGTTTATTTTGATATTGAAGGGGTGGAAAGACGATGTAATTGGCAACGAAGAAGCTGATAAGTCATTTTTCCATTAAATCTCAGCATTAAAATGTTTCGAAATATAGTAAGTTTTCAATTATTATTTATTTTCATTCAAAAGAGTAGTTTAATATTTGATCTGTTATTTTTCTATCGACAAAAAGTATCTTTTGAATCAAGACAACTTATTCTAATTAATACTAATGAATCACATTTAATTACTTCTATTAGCAATGCTAATATTTTTATCACAAAAGTTTGATAAGATGTTTTGTTTATAACTTTCTTTGTCAAAACCTTTATTAATAAAAATGAACTTGATTTTTGTATTGAGTGTTATGCGAAATGTGAATGAAATATAGTTATATTATCCTTTTTCAATTACTACTGTTAGTTCACACTCTTCTTATATATATCTTGATCAAGTTTTCAATCTTTAATAAAATACTTTCTATTCATCCACTCAAGTTCAAATACATTTTTTTAAACTTGTAGATGATGACATTTTTTGTTAATGCAGTTTTCTCAAATATTAATTCATTAACTAAATTAAATTAATTTTTAATAAGTTAAATAGAGTTTTAGCAGTTTGTAATGAGAATTAAAATCAACAGACAGTAGCTCGTTTTGTAAAAAGCAAGGATTTCAGTATTTTTAATGTGAAGGTGAAGAATGCGAGTTCAATTCTTTCGAAAATGAAGAATGCATTTTTTGATAAATTATTTATATTAATTGTAATTATTTATCAAAAAGTAACTAAAATAAAACTTTTTTTTGTTGATCAAAGTAGAAATTGACTTGAATTTTTTTTAAATATTACTTGTTTTTGTGTTTTGATAATAATCACATATGATCAGACAACAATATCCAATTTTATAAGAACTATGATTATAAATAAGGAAATAATAATAAAAAAAGATTAAAATGAAATCCTCTATGCATATTTCAATGTATCATGTCAGAAAATCATTTCTTGAACGGCCATGCACCACGTGCTCGTGCAAGTTCAATGATATTTTTATTCATTTTAACTATTTCATCGAGTGAGTCACTTTAGTATTTGCAAACGATCCAAAAAAACTTTGTCTCGCATTTATTATTTGAAAAACTATCACATTTCCAATTTATTTTCCTCTCTTATAATCACGTGCTGAAATTTATATATTTCTAGGTTTTATGCTGTTGTCATTAACTTTTTTTTGAAATCAGAGCTTTTGTAAATGTAAAAGCAACACATTCTTAATAGCTGATTTTTTTTTGAGATGCTCGTGCAGATAATTAAACTTCAATTCATTGCGCACGCAATTTTGTTGACAACAAAAACCTCATCCAAAAAACATCATGTTCTGACATGATAATAAATAAAATAAAATAAAAAGAAAGCGGCAAAGATAGGAAATCACAGCCAACATGTCGTCTTCTCATGTCGGATATGTTTCCAAATAGTTCTAAGTTGATTTGTCATGGAACTTTAGTTAACGGAATCCCAGATTAAATATCTTTTGGCGCCTCTAATGACAGCTAAGAATTACGAGGTCAGTTACCAAAAAAATGATTTCGTTCCAGTTACGCCATCTGGCGGTAAATTTAAGAAATTTTAAATCGCAAGTTTTTTTTAATACTGTAAACAATCAAAAATAAATATTGAATAGAAATATAAATTAACAGACAAAAATAAATCTTTTAATACTGAAACAAAATATAAATTTACATTCTGTTTTGCGAGGCAAAGTTGCTTTTACAGTTTTTATTTTTAGATTTTTTTTAAAATATTAAGCCTTTAATTTTCATTCGTCTAAATGTAGCAGAGTATGATGGTATTATAGATAAAAGATATTACCAGAATTTCAATAAAATGATTTGTTAAAATTAAGTTTGATTTGTTAAAAATGTTTCGATTAGTGAAGTTTGATTGGTTAAAACAAACTTTTAGTGCGAAATTACTCAAGAGGTATTTTTTAATTTTGAGTCATTGTCAGATGATACCTGTATTCCACTCCTTACGATTAGAGAACCTATATTGCCCAACTAAAGAATCAACATCAAGTTAATTTATATATATTGCTTGTTTTATTCGTTATTTCCCAATTCTGAAATTCAGACTCTAATATGTTACTATAATTCCCGAGAAATAATTAAGGTATGACAAATGTCTAGTAAGTAACGGGAATTCATGTGATGTCATTTCTTGTGATAAACATCTAATACTTTTGCATGTCTTCTAAAAAACTAGCCGTTTTCGTAAGCTTCAAACTATAGCTTGCAGAGTATTTTAACTTCTTAAAAACTAAAATAATACTTCAAGTATTTTAGAATTCCATCGGCTTGTTTATTTTATTCAACTTAACAGCATTTATTAAAACATTGCCAGATTCCAAAATGTTTACAATTGATCACGAGCTATAATACAAAAAAATAAACGAAATGTTATTAATAAAAATTTGTTTATCAAAGAAAAAAATCGTTTGCTTTTACTTTTTAATAATATTTGAAATGAAATAAAAATAGTAGCATTTATAAAATGTCTGAAAAGGAATCGTTTTCTAAATGTCTATTAACAGATTTAGATTATGGAATTTACCGACCAAATATGAAATGATGACTTGTTTATTCTTTCAACTTCACAGCGTATATTATAAATCACTGCCAGATTCCAAAATGATTACAATTGATCACGAGCTATAATACAAAAAATAAACGAAATATTATTAATAAAAATTTGTTTATCAAAGAAAAAAATCGTTTGCTTTTACTTTTTAATAATATTTTAAATGAAATAAAAATGGCAGCATTTATAAAATGTCGGAAAAGGAATCGTCTGCTAAATGTCTGTTAACAGATGTAGATTATGGTATTTAACAGACAAATATGAAATGATGACTTGTTTATTCTTTCAACTTCACAGCGTATATTACAAATCACGGCCAGATTCCAAAAGGTTTACAATTGATCACGAGCTGTAATACAACAAATAAACAAAATAATATTAATAAAAATATGTTTATCCCCGAAAAAAATCGTTTGCTTTTATTTTTTTAATAATATTTTAATTGAAATAAAAATGGTGGCAGTTATAAGATTGAAAAGGAATCGTCTGCTAAATGTCTATTAACAGATTTAGATTATGGTATTTATCGAACAAATATGACATGGTGATTAACTTCTTTGTCGTATGACTAATGCCTACTACGTAAAGATAATTTATATGACATTATATAATGCTAAATATTTAATATCATGCTAATTCACAGATATCACTATAACAAATGTCATACGCGACAGTAATTCATGTAATATCATTTCTTGTGTCAAACATTTAATACGACATGATTATTCATGTCATTTTCATATCTAATTCATTTCATATGTAATATGTAACAGTCCATTATATGTCATTGTTTTATAATAAATATTTAATACTTCATAGTATTTCCCGAGATATCACTATTGTATGACTAATTTTTAATACATAACAATAATTCATATAATATTATCTTGTAATAAGTTCTAATACATCATGGAAATTCACAAGATGTCACTTTCATATAACTAATGTGTAATATATAACGGTCCTTTATATACCATTGTTTTACAATAAAGATTTAATATATCATGGTAATTCACGAGATATCACTATTGTATGAGAAAAGCCTTATACGTAACTGTAGTTCATGTAATGTCATTTCTTTGCGACAAATATCTAATACGTCATAGTAATTCACGGGAAGTCACTTTCATATGACTAATGTCTAATATGTAAAGGCCATTCATATGCTTTTGATATGTGATAAATATTTAATATGTCACGGTAATCCCGAGAATGATTAATGTTTGATACGCTATGGTAATTCATATATTGCAGTTGTCTTGAGACAAATTTTT
>JAOUZG010034393.1:0-12108 GCA_026289955.1 Argiope argentata | reverse complement strand
GTATATATATGTAATGTGACTTGTGAAAAGTAATTCAGATTTGTATCCTAGATTTTAAATTATTACTTCTGAACTTATTTTCATATATTGTATTTTTTTTTATCAGACTTATAATCCACATGCCTAAATATTGTTCATTTTATTATTTAGAGCTCTTTTGCAAAAGTATATCTAAGAGGTCTGCGTATAACTATCACGTATCTAATGGAGGAAATTATGGTTACATTCGAAGAGCTTACACTGAGCTTATGTGGTTATTTGATTGAATCCAACGGAAGTAATAACTCCTAACTTCTAATGAGAGTTATAATCCTCCTTTTCTGCTTGATGCGCATCAGTAAATAGCAAATGAACCACTATACTTAATGAAGAATGTTTTTTTATCATTTTTCTTCAGTCCATAAATAAGGAGATCCAACTGTAATCTAACTTTTCCGACATTTCATTTTCAGTTTGAAATGAAACTTTCTGAACTACTTTTCAATAGCAAAGCAACAAAAGAAAATGAATTTATAAGGATTTATATGATTTATCGTGGTTCCTTATATCTAATTTATTCATGGTTTCTAAGTTTTATGATTTTTTTAGACATTTCAAGAATCAAAATACTTAAAGTATTTCGAAGTTTCAAGATTTTATGGTTATAATAATTTAACATTTCTTTCCTTAAGCAGGATTTAAAACTGAGAATATTCAATGAAATATCTACATAATATTTGTTTAAATTTTCTGGGAAATTCAGTTTTATTTAAAATTTAAAGATTTCGCATTGCTCCAAGATGCATGTTAACAGCATAAAAAATGATATAAGTAATTTTAACTTTTATGAAGTGGTATGCACTTAACTTGGAAGTAAATTAACAGTATAAATTTCAGAATATTATTTCTTTACACTAAACGATTTGACACACAATTTCATAAATGCAATAATTTCGGTTTGGCGATTCAAAAAAAAAATCAATTTGATTAAATATCCTCCATTAAATGCCGCCCAATGCAAGATATGCGGAAATGCATTAAGATCAAAAATCACATATCGATGTTACTTTATACTGGATTTCTTATAAGCTTTATTATAATTAGGCTTATAATTTTATTAATTATTATAAGTTCCAATTATATAGGCTTTAAAAAGGTCGCTAAAGAAACTGAAAAATAATTTTTTTAAAAATAAAATAATATATAACAAGAATATTAATATATACGTACATGTCTGTCTGTCTATGTAGAAATGAAGGAAAATTTTTAAAGTTCTTAAAAGTTAAAAATTTAAAGTTATCGGTATTTAATAACATTTAGAAGCTGTATTTCTAATAATTAAAATATTTTCTATATTTCTTAAAAGAACAAAAATCAATTAAAATTTCTGAATCACACTTTTATACTAATTTACTTAACAATAAGCCTTTATTATTTGCTACATTTCATTCTTTGAATTTGTAAATAGCCATAATAGAAAAAGAAATAAAATATAATTTAAATTAACGATTAATTAATTATTCTGTTCTAAAAATAGTTAAGCAATATACTATCATGCAGAAGGCTAAATTTATACAGTTTGATACTTAAAGCAGTTTAGGAAGGGATAGAAAAATCGTTTTTAAAATACAACTTTTTAGAATTTATAATAAAGCTAAGAAATAGTTTTACAGGAAAAATAAATTTACATAAATATCAGCTTATCAAATTTAAAGAAATCTATTGAATAGATTTGCTGACTAAAACTTTCTATATAAGTTATTTTGAACTTAATCAGATGCATTTGAGTTTTTCTCAGTATCTTAAAAGACCAAGAAAGGCGCGCAATAAATATATTTTGCTCTCAGAAGCTATACATCTCCCAATTAAGTAAATTTTCGAAAACTAATATAATAAAAAATAACTGAAAGACTAAATAGAAGTATCTTCTATAGAAAAATTGTCGTTTCATATAAGTTTTTAAAGGAGGCTTTTTGCCACTAATGTATAATAACTTATTTTCTGACATAAAAGGGATAAATAATCTTTGCACTTTTATTATATTCAAAAAGAAACTACTTAGCATGAATTAAGATTTATTGAAAATAAACTTACAGTTTTCTGATAAAACTTTATTGGAAGGCAAAAATAAATAAAAGTTACATTAGTTTCTTTGGGTTTACTCAAATTTCTTTTATTTATAAAAAATCCATATGAATAAGAAATTTATTTGAAAAAAGGACCTTTCAAATATAAAATCCAGTGGCACTTTCCATATTCGGAAACTTTCGTAGTTGGAATATGTTGATATCGCATTTTTCTCAAAAGATTAAATTATAATACCATCAGTAATTCGAATTATGTTTTCGTTTATGAAAAGTGAACTCGTAATAGTTAAAATTAAAAATATGTAAAAAAAGAAAAATGCAGTTATACTATTTCTGTACATGCTTAATAATTTATAGTAAATGATTAAAACAATTTTTTAAAATTTTAACAAGAATTTAAGCGTTTTGAATAAAGGAATAAAAAATTTGGTAAAACGTAGCTACACATTTAAAAATAACTTGAAATACATGATGAGAATTAAAATGTTTCTTCGAAATTATCTTACATACTTGTTATGCAAAAATACATTATAATATTTGTTTATTGTCGTTCTTAGTTGCTTCTTAACATTTTAATATACTAACTATGACTATTTCCATTTTACTTATTAAAAGTGCCTACAATTTATTTAATATTTATTTCCTTTTTATTAAAAAAGATTAATCTTAGGAGTGAAGTTGCTTTCTGCTTTAAGGTTGTCTTTAATCTCTCCGGATTCATTTTAAAACTATTCTTTATCTATTGAAATTTTCTGTGCCAGAAATGCATTATTCCCCTTAATGAATTTTTGAGTTGATGAGAAACAGTAACTTCATTTTCACATCTAAATGAATACTTAGTTTTATATCTTTTTAAAAAATTTCTAAATTTAATAAATAAAAATAATTAATATTTAATAATAAACAAAATAATAATAAAATCATTATATTAAATTTTTGATGGATAATTAATTATATAAAATGAAATAAAATGAATCTTTCTAAGAATTGTGCAACTTTTGCACTTTTATATTTAAAAATATTTTAAATTTCATAAATAGGAGAAGAAATATTATTAAGCTTGAACTAATTAAATTACTTGACATCTTAAACCTCTTATTCAATTAGTAAAATAATTAATTAATTCTAGAGGCTTTAACAAGCTATCAAAACAGAATTGAAAGAAATATTCAAAAATTATTTTGAATGAAATGCAAACAAGTATTAAAATAAAAAGTCCTAGTAATTACAAAATTTTAATGGGATTTTTTGGCAATTAATTTTTTTTGTGAGTTAGAAATTATTTGGTACCTTCTTTTAGAATATCAATTAATCTCTTTAAATTAATGTATCCAGTTTCCAGATTGCACTTCGAAATTTTAATTAGGCTTAATATTTGGAAATGAGTTAAATGCCAAATAAAAACTGCAAAAGATTTTTTTAAATTAATAATTTGACCAACCAGACATAAAAATCTTTTAAAGTATCAAATATTTTGAAGATAAAAACCAACTTTTAATACTCTATTAACGATTTAATAACAGAAAAGATAAAAACGTTTATTTATGAATTTAGAGAAAAAAATATTCACGGTTTTTCGACTTTTTTAACCGAAATTCGATTTTTTTTGTAAACTTAATCTAAATTAAATTGTACAGAATTAATCGAAATTAAAATTATTTCATCAATTTCTCCCAACTAATTTTAGTGCAGAATATTTTAAATGTTCGAAACATGCTTTAAATGCTTTTCTATTATGGGAGAACACTATATAGTTTCCGTTAAGGTACCCCATAATTGAAGCTCTAAATCACGTAAGCAATGAATAAGTTATAAATGGAAATATTCCTCACTATCATTTAATCTCATGTTTTTACCAGCATTAAGTTATTATGATCTATTCTTCTTTGAAAGCAAATATGTTTTTCAAAAGTTGACTTGCTTTTACCAGCATTGCTTTTTCAAACTGGCTCAAACTACTTAAAGATATATATTTATTAAGGCAAATAATGACTTAAATATAATAATGTTATCACTTGATAACTTGAAATTTGTAATCTTAGTTTTTATTTCTTATATTAAACTTCTTTTTAGTATCTTTTTATACCGTGTATACAAAATAAAAATATATATGTACGTTAAAAAATTATAAAACCGAAAGAAAAAAAGGAAATTACGTTAACATTATCCTTCTGAGAGTTAAAATATTTTTTTATTTCAAAGTAAGAATATTGTCAGTGAAATATTTATGTTAGGTATTTTTCATTTAAATAATTCATAGAACATTATATTATGTTTGTTTCATATTGTGTATGTGGATTATGTTTATACGATAATGTTTTCTTCAGGGTTTTTAAATAATTGATACTCTAAATCGTTTAGGCAATGAATAAAGCAAAAATGGCAATATGCATCGACATCTTTTAATCGTATATTTTGTTTACCTGATGTTACCAGTATTGCGTTATTATTACGTATGTATCTTCGAAAGCATATGCGTTTTAAAAATGCTGATCTGCTTTTACCGGTAATGCTTTTTCAAACTGGTTTAAACTACTTAATTATTTAAATATATTAAGACTAATAATGATTTGAATATAATAATATTCTCACATGATAATGTGAATTTGCAATCGCAGATATCAGTTTTTTTATATTACACTTGTTTTCAGTATTCTTTTTATACCGTGTAGACGAATGAAAAAATAATAAACGTTAAAAAATTTAAAACCGCGAGAAAAATTGTAATTATGTCAATATGATTCTTCTGAACATTCAACAATTTTCTTTTATCTCAAAATAAAAAAAAAATGGCAGGGACATGTATTTGTTTTAAATTTTTCATTGACATACTTTATGATACATGATACTATGTTCAATTTGCACATTTAGATTAATGTAAGCATTAATTTCAAAAATATGTAGCGTACGGTTACAATTAATGATCTCCTACAGTGAAACAAATTGATACTTCTATATGTATTTTTTTTACTTTTATAATAAACATTGATTGATTCTAATATTATTCGCTGATTTTTTTAAAAAATTAAGCGCAAAATTTTGTTTTGTAGACAAAATAAATGGAGATATCAATAAAAATTATATAATATATATTTCAGGAATAGTATAGATACTTCATTCCATAAAAGAATCACCAATTGTTTGTAATGCATATTGATTACTTGTAGACTTTAAAAAATATCAATTCTAGAGATAATTTTGAAAGAATAATAAAAACCTTAGATTAATTTAAACAACTAGTACAATTCCCATAAAACTACCAGACCCTGTTCAATACAAGATAGATTTACAATAAATCATCTTGGCAAACATAAGCCGCGAACAAAAACAGCACTACAGAGAAACATTCTGATAATCTGCTATCGCGTCAAACAACTCCCTGTTGGGAGATAAAAGTAATTTTAGTGGACTCAACACCGAAGCGGTTGGGGATAAAATGAGAAAGGCTCGATGAGATATAAATTTTTATCTGATAAAAATATAAAAAAAGCGCATTGTGAAAAATAGTTTTTAGGAAAGTTTCTGTTTTGACCAGCATTTGTGAAGTATTTGTTAGAAATCAGCACTTTAGATAATAAAAAATAATTTTTTGAAATTGATTCTGTGGGGGAAAATTTGCAAAAATATTTGTATAGAAAAGAAATGAGAAATGGGAAAAGTATAAACCAAAGACTTTGATGACTCTATCTATTTCTTTTTAAGAGGAAAAAGACATTTTTAAAGTCAAGTTTATCTGTCGTATGTTATTAACATGATTATTCCGATAAAAAATGAAAATAAATAAAGCCCATCAAACTGAAATTGCATATAGAAGACTATTCGTCTATAGTGATTTCAGATAACTATAATCCCTAAGAAAGGGAAAATCTAGAATGTGGTTCTTCCTATCTGATGAGGGACTCAGTCAGTCTGGAAAAAATATGTTTGATAAGAAATGTATAGGTAATTAAATGATATTAATAAGGTTACAAGCGGGTGAACGCCGAAGGAGAAGACGTTGGCGATCGTTATCGAGGAACATCGAGCCAGCCGAATTGATTTGGTTGGTAGCCCCCAGATCGTTCACGGTGCGTTCCATTTCTCCTGGGTGCTCACTAGCTCTGCTCTATAAGGAACGGTTTGCCGTAGTTTGAAGTTCCTCACGAAAGAGAAGCGATTCGTTGTAGCGAGCTGATTACTTTTCTCGCTTGTTATTAGTGAGCTGTGTTTACGTTTGCTGTTAGCGTTGCATTATTGAGCTCGCTGTGACTTACTGTTTGCTGTGCTATACGATAGCTGTTTTGCAGTCTGTTTTTATTGGGCGTAAAGCTTGAATTTAAGCTGTTAGTGACTGTTGACTGCTGGATTGTTTTTATTTGAAGTTTTCCTTTCTCAAGTCATCCTGTATATACCTGTAAATATCTGTAAATAAATTTGTTTGTGCTGTCCTCAAATAAAGTCCATTTAATCCGAACCCGCTACGCTAAAAAATGTAACAATAATTTAAATGGATCTGGAATTATTACCTATTATATAAAGGGCGCTCAAAAAGGAAATTACACTTATTTCTCTACAGATGGAATCATGGCGTAACAAGAGTTAACCTTGCGCAGACGATATTTGACTTTCTCAACTTACAACACTAGCGATTTCAATCGATTAATAAAAACGGTAGTTGCCTCGTACGAATAAAATAAATGGAGAGTCAGAAACTTACTCTAATGTTGAAATATATGGAACAGTACGTTTTTAGTAGACAAAACGCTTATTGAGTACGGAGATGGAACTTGAAATATTTTGAGTGTATAGACCACATGCAGTGTCACGTCCACTCATTTTGAAATGATGCTACCAGTTCAACGACAGTTTAGTATCACATTCCCAACTGTTTCAAATCAGCTGTTCGATTACTGTTCAAAGCAGTACGTAAAATACACTTTGCAAACATAAGGTACTGAAAAGAATTTTATAGTCGAATATGATCTTTTATGACCATTCTTTGCATTAATAGAGCTATTTGGATTTTCGATTAGATGCATTTTAACTTTATATTTGAGCACAACGTTTAGGATGTTTTCGGTAATTTAGATTAAATTAAACCACTTTTTCCTGCTAACATTGAAAGGAGAAACTTTTTATTGTTAAAAATAATGAATGTTTGAAATTCCGTTATTTTTTTACAGCTTCATGTGTCATTAAAAAACCCTCTACTTGGAAATTTCAATTTTGTTCATTATGAACGGTGATAAACCATATTAAGTCTTAATTTAGTAAAAACATACTTTGCAGAAGGAGATCAAATTGATGGGATAGCCACACGACGAGAGAGATTTGTTCCTATTAATAAAAGATTCAGTCCATAATTCTGATTTTGGAAGTAAATAAATTTGCGTCTAATATTTTTTTTAATGAAGTAGCAGCATACTTTGATAATTTCACAAATTATAACACTATTTTGAAAGATAAGTAAGGTTATTTAATTATTAATGAAAAATATCCTCGATTAATTTGATTATATAGTGAGACAATCTTGATACGTTGGTTTTCTGGCACAGAGGTAGCGCGTCTTCCTCGTGTTCTGGGAGTCCCGGGTTTGAGTCCCGGTTCGGGCACGGCTGTTCTTCTGTGTGCTATCTGTGAGATGTGTGAACACGCCCCTTGTAAAAAGGGGCTGTACAAGCGGATGTGACGAGTGTGTAGCTAAGTGGTACTCTTGGCCCTAGTTGGCGCTCCTTCAGAAACAAGAGACGCTACTTTTGGCTTAAATCTGCTGCTGTATCGCCGGAGGCTTGTCCAATGTGGCAAGTGTCATAAGTAACAACAACACAACAACAAATCATGATATGAAAGTAAAGGTGATATTAACTTGATGTATGTAAATTATTCAATATTAATTTATAAATAAAATAAAGCTATTTATAAAAAAACGTTGGGTTAAAACTACATTTTAGTTTTGATTTTTAAATGCAATGTTCATTTTTTTCATGAAAATCTTCTATTTATATTTGCAGAAAAAATCGATTTTATTGTATGTGTTAAATGAGTAGTTAATGCTAATCTCATCACTTACTTTTAAATCTTTTATTCAATTCCCAAATTATTTACAAATTAATACATCCATTATAGATTATTATCATACGGAGGGTATCCAGAAATAAAAAAATCGATAGTTCTACAAATTTTATTTCATAAAAATGTAATTGTATTTTGAAAGAAAAATGAAACTGTTTAGGTATTACTGAAAAAAAAAAACACATCCACGTTAAATTTGATTAAAATATGAGACACTGTACGCATGTAGTATGTAAAATGTAACTCCGACAATAAGCTTTAAAGTACTAAAATAAATGTTTAAAGCAATTGTTGCTTCAAGTTATTCAAGCTTCGACAATAACTGAATTATTCACATTCATGGATTATTATTTATTTAAATTTCTTTAAATATGTGGTTTACATTTTGCCTAGTGAATCCTAGTAATATCTTTAGAAGCATGTCCTTCGGACATTATATTTTATAGCAAAAATAAGTTTAATTAGTTTAAATAGAGTCTTTAAGCATAAGCCAAGCTTATGCTTAAAGACTTTAAACGTGATTTCGGAATTCTTCAAGATGTATATTATTTAGGAATTCTTTTGAGATCAATTTTTCTTCAATTTAGTTACACTAATGCTTTCTGCTTTATTATATATCATTAAATATAATTTAACTGTAACCGCTTTAGTCCCAAAAAGTTTTTTTATCATGCCAGAACATGATGTTTTTAGGATTTGGTTTTTGGCGTCAACAAAAAACCGTAGGCGGAAAGTAAAAATTATATTATCTGCACCAGCATTTCAAAAAATCCGCTTTTAAGGACGCGTTGCCATCGCATTTACAAAAGCTCCTATTTTTTAAAAAATAAGTTAATGACTACAGCAAATGAAATCGAGAAATGTTATTTTGATTACGTGATTATAGGAAATGATATAAATAGAAAATGTGATATTTTTTTAAACAATAAAGGTGAGACAAAATTTTTTGAATCGTTGGCAGAACTAAAGTGACTTATTCAATGAAACAATTAAAAAGAATAAAAATGTAGTTTAACTAGTAACTAGAACACGTGGGGCTTGGACGTTCAATAAATAATATTCTGACATGATACATTGAAGCATGCATAGTAGATTTCATTTTAATATTTTTATTTAATTGTGTGATTGCTTAACTATTTACAACTCGCATAGTTGAATATATATGCTATTTACTAAAAATATGATTAACTGTAAAATAATGGCTTAGCCCGATTTTTAAAAAATTAACTGGATCTGTTTTGTTTATCATTAAATTAAATGCAAATTATATGTAAAAAAATATTATAAATATTTTAAAAGCTCTAAAATTACATTTAAACAAGAATAAAATCCAAAAAATATGATTGTGTAAGTTTAAGAACTATAAAACCTCATTGAATTGGTTTTTAAACTTTCCATAAAAGTTATATTCCATAAATGTTTTTTTTTAATTTCCAGATTCTTAAAATTCTTCTTTTTTTCTCAGTAATTCTCTTTAAAACCAGTCCGTTGTTTTTTATTTATTTGGAAAAGAATTAAATACCTGTTATTCCTATTTTTAATAATTCCTTTTATATCTGAGAACTTTCAACAATCTTTTTAGTCCATTCCACATTTTTTTTATTCATAGAGTAAAATTGGGGAATTCTGTAGACTTAAAAGCCAAACTTCCAATTTTCACAAAAAAATAATTTTGTGTTTTTTAAAGAATTTTTCACGAAATAACTTTTACAACTCCACTCAAATCTTCTAAACTTTGCAGTTCTTATTCTTTGATGGAAAACAATTTTTCTTGATTTTTTTTCTTACTTTATTTAAATTTGTTGAAATACTTTTGTCGTTCTTATTGTTTACTTGAATTTCTTCTCATACGTATTTAAATCCCCTTTTCTTAACTTACATTTTTTTAATTCCTTTCTTAATTCTGTGTTTCCTGAAGTATGACGCTTTCATTCAGAATTCATTTTCTTCATAATTAATAAGTCTTTCTTTCGGAATTTCTTTTTCATCAACACAAATATTTATTTACTTTTCTAGAAAATGTCTGACGTAATATAAAGCTAATTATTTTTATATGATAAAAGTTTTAATTTTCTCATGAAAATTGAGCATGAGATCTCAAAGAGAAAATTTGATTAACCGCTTTGACTTTTCTATAAAAATTGCTGAAAATGTTTAATATTTTTTTAAACTTTAAACACCGATTTTTCTAAAACTATTTAAGGCATAATAAAAGCTACTACAAGAAACATTTTTTAGCACAATTCAGTAATTTTTAAGAATTATCTGAAATTTTTTTGGACTAATCTGTGTTGCATTTAGTTTCATCAAGATGACATGGAGTTTTACACTGTGCGCTCTTGCCTGCATAATTGATTCGGGCTTTAGATCAGAAAGTCAAGATAAGTCAGGTCAATATGATGAATATGCAGGTCACTATATGTACAATTCGACAACGAAGTAAAAAGTAAAATTTTTGTTTCAAGAACATATCTCATTAAATGAAAAAGAAGTCACAAAAATTTTAATAAGTTCATTATTTACTTTGAATTCATTTGAAATATTGCTATTTTAATTTTTTTAGTATTATTTCAGTTTTAAATAATGATATTTCTATTAAAAGTAACGTTTCTATTATCATGGTAATTTATTAGTCGGATTAAATAAAAATGAATTTTGTGATTCATGAGCTGCAGGTACATCAATAAAATCAAAACGGTATTAAGAAAATTAAGTGAAACCAAAACTAAAGTAGCACATTATTATATAAAAAAATAAGCTTTAACTTCAAAGGAAATATATATTATTGAATATTAGATTCCATGTGTATTTAATTTTAAAATGTAACTCTGTCTGCATATGCATTACTTCCTTAATCAGATTAAAAAATGAGCCACAGCGTTTAAATTAAATTTAGTGAAATTTAAATGAAAGCAAGAATGGGATAGATAAATTAGAGCAATTAAGCAATTATATTGAAGAAATTTAATTTGATTAATAAGTATAGATTAATTATGATTATTAAGTATAAAATTAATATAGATTCCCGTTATTATAAGCTAAATTACATATATCTCTACTTACCACTTAAATCAGATTTTGTTAGAGCTTACAATTGTACTCATAAAGCTTAAAAATTTTCTTGAATAATACGAGGTCATATATTCTAAAGTTTTTTTTTTCATTGTTGATAAAGAGAAACCTAATGGCAACTGAAAATATTGAATCATTAATAAATTTTTATAAATATATTTTAATTACTATCTTAAAATGACAATATAATAAAAATATTTTAACAAAATAATCTAAGGAAAAAAATCACTAATGCAGACAATTCATGGACTTATTTAAAATTACAGTGTCTGTTAATTTCGGTATGAGTACAAACCTGAAAAAAAATGATAATGAATGAAAAATCAAAGTCAAAATTTCAGTTTAAGAACGTCCTTATTTTTCAGATAATTACATATTCAATTTTTACAATTTTTTAAATTCATTATTTTGTCTCAATTGTCTCAAAGAAATACATTTTAAAATACTACAACTCTAATTTAAAGGATTATTTCGGAAATATAAAAGAAAATTCACTTATTATGTTTTATTTATAAAAGCTTTTTTCCTTAAAAAATATTGCCCACAAAAAATTGTGTCACAAAATATACCACTCCATCAGCCGATTGCAACAAAAAAGCTGAAATCGAATACATTTAAACTCATTTTGCTGCAAGAAAATATGACCGTTGTTTAATCAACTGGAAAATATTGAATTATTATACAATCTAAAAGTTTACTGTTCCGTTTTTGATACGATGCCAAGATCTAGTATTTGGAAAGGCTCAATTTGTATTTTATATAAAACAAATTATTTATTTGATTTCTGTTTTTTCTTCAACTGAAACAAGATCTAAGTTCTGACATACTTTAGGATTTCCTTTCTTTTATATAAATCTGAAAAAAGAGTTATAAAAAAAGGTATAACTTATAAACTTTTAAAAGAAATATTTATGTTGTG
>JAOUZG010034373.1:51957-80601 GCA_026289955.1 Argiope argentata | reverse complement strand
CTCATATCACCAATCGGTCCTGTTATCGCGAATTCTTACAAGAAAGTTATGTCCTATTCTCAGGGGGGATTTCCTATTCCCCTAATTGGAGGGACCACCCGCATTCTAACAGCCAGCGGAAACCAGAAAATGACCTCTAACAAGCCGATCCCCACCTCGTTTATTACCCTTAAGAGGGGAAAGCAATGGCGACTTTCTACGGGGTAGCCAGGTTAAGAGACATTTGCGGAAGGAGACTTTCTACGTTCCTGGCGGTTTTAAAGCGACACGATGGAGAGGATTTCTACGTTCCTGCCGGTTTTCAAGAGACACGTTGGTGCGACTTTCTACGTTCCAGCCGCTTGAAGGGTTAACTTATTTTTAAAAAAATCAGAGCTTTTGTAAATTGGGATGGCATCACGTTATTAAAAGCTGAATTTTTCAGATGCTCGTGCAGATAATAATTTTTTTTCGCCTATGGATTAAAATGTTTATTTTTCGCTTACGGATTTTTGTTGACACCAGAAAACCTCATTCCCAAAACAATATCATGTTCTGACATGATAATAGATATTACTTAAATATGGGTTATCATTGAAATAATTACCCATTCTAACACAGGATTTAAAATTTTAGTCATTCAAAAGTCGAATACACATTGTTTAATATTTTTCCCCAAAAACTCATGAGCTTTTTACAACATATCTCTCTCATTTTCATGTTTTAAGTAACACACATAACAGAATAGTTAAACAAAAATCAGTTACAGAAAAGAAGTTTTGATGACAAATGATAAGCTTATCAATAATTCTTGGAGAAAATTATGAAATAAATAAAATTACAAAAATTCAACAAAAAATTTATTTTAGAAAATTATCTGGATATTTAGTTTTGTGTTGATATCTACAGTTAAGGTTGTTTGAGCCGTTTCAAATAATTTTTTTGTTCATTTGAGAAAGTTATAAAATTTTCTGAATTAATCGGAATATATTAATGAGATTTGTACGCTTTTAAAAGACATTTACTAAATTTTTCTTATCTAATCATCAAGATATAAAAATATTAGGTATTCTAATAAAAAAATTTAAATAAGATATAATTGAAAAACAACAAGAAAAATTTAAAAAAAGAAAAAAAATTAGCGAGGGAATTTAGCTTAAGAATAATTTTTAAGCCAAATTATATATTATGATATTTATTTTTTATTTCTTTTATATTTATTATTACGTTAAAGACATGTACTTCATTTGACCGTTTGTACTTCGGTGATTTTTTTAAAATTATTAATCGATACAATGCCGTTTGTACTTTGAAGATTCATCACACATTATATTTTCCGATAAACAGTAATTTTGCATACAAAGTAAATCTTTTAAAAAATTCTGAAAAGAAAATTGATTTAAATCTATATGGTTGAATATACATATAATCTTATTAATACGAATTTCGGATTGTATATAAAATATTCATATACATGGTGTATTCAATCTCATATACATACTAATATCTTGATATGATTTTATTTGAAGCGATATTTTATATAAATTTTTAAAAGGCAAGTAGATTTTTTTATCTGTTTAATATGCAATATATTTTCGATTAAAATAAATTGTTTCTTCAGTAAATAAAATAAAATATGCTTAAAAATTTAAATATTTAAAGAAATTTTGAACTTATATTTTTAAACATGCTTTATTTCATTCCCCATATTTACTTTAAATCATTAAATGCTGAAAATATGCCCAAAAAATATATTTAATATCGTCACAGCACATCAAGTATAAAATGTAATATATATATATAATATATAGAATAATAAAAAGTATTTTAACGAAACATATTTTTTAAAAGAAACCTGTTGAAATTTAAAAAATTAATTGTGCAGAAATAAAATGTTTATTTATCGCTGAAAAGTTTACTTTTTTTAAATTTTAAATGTAATAAAAATGAGTTTCACCCTAATTCTCATAGTTAAAAAACTGGCGGAAATCTATTAAAAGATTTGCTAATTTCCAATTGAAAATGTTAAAAAGCAACTTCTTTCTTTTTGTTTGACTAGTGCCCCAAAAATATTAACATGTTAAATTTGGTAACTCTAGATCGAATGTTCTGATATAAAGACAGGTGCAAATTTTTCCTGGTACATGAATTTGTTCGCAGATGTTAGTCTAGCTTTAGTCTAATATTATCCTTATATCAATATCATATCAATAAATTTTAAAAATTTAATGAACACAGAAAAATACAAGTTAGCATATGCAATTGTATAAGCCATAGAAATACCAAAAATTCTGTCAGTGGTGTCAGCTTTTGCATGCATAAAATCGACGAAAGCCAGCTTTACTGTTTAAATATTAGCAAATTTTCCTCATGCATGATTCAGTTTGTAGATGCTATTCCAACCTTGGTCTTATCTTAACCTTGGACCAGTATCATATTAATAAATTTCAAAAAAATAAATAACATGGAAAAAATACAAGTTACAAAATACAAAATACAAAAAATACAACAAAATACAAGTACACGGAAAAAATGCAACTGAATAAGTCATAGAAATACCGAAAATTCTACGTCAGTGGAGTCAGCTTTTGCCTTCATAGAATTGACGAAATCCATCATCAATGTTTAAGTCTTAGAATTATGAATTTTCTGTCAGAGCTTCAATCCTTTTTTTACTCTAAACCTTAATAATTCTTAATTTATTTCTTATAAGTGGGAATCGTGCAAATATTTTTAAATCGTTTACAAATTATCTATTGAGAAACGAATTAAATTCTTACGTTTCGGATTAAACGGATTTAATTGAAAAATAAATGTAAGCTGTAACACTGAATACGAATTTATATTGCTTCATCCAAGCCAGAAAAGTATTTTAGTTTTGACGATAGTTGAAACGATCAGGAATTGATTAAAAATCAGGAAATAATCAGGAATTGATTCCTTTGATTAAATGAAACTTCACTCTTATTATTTAGGTAACTTAGATTGACGATAAAAAGTCAAGAGATAAGTGACCTGAAGTGGAAATATATCATTCGTTGAATATTTAAAAATGAATATTTTAAGAAAGATATCCATCATCGGATATCATTCTTTATATTACGACTCCGTATAAAAATTATGATACGCATTCTTAAAAATCTAATTAGCTTTAAAAGAGAATGATATTTCAACGAATAGAAGCAATAGAATTTGTTAAAGACACTTTTTAGACTTCATCCAACTCTAAACTATAGAAACTTTAGAAAAAAAAATGATTAGATAATGTAATTTTTCAATGATATATATTTTTTTTAAATCCAATTATAGTTGAAATTATTTCGGTTTATAAATCTCTTTGAACTCACTACTTTTTGCTTTGATTTTAGTGTGATAAAACCTTGATACCGTTGGGTATCTGAGGGAGAAGATGACTATTTATTTCCAAGAGTAATTCATGTTTCAAAAAGAAATCGTAATTAGAATAAAAAATGCGACATTAAAAATAAAGAAAATCAAACTAGAAAGTAGGTAATAAAACTTTTATTTCACAATACATAGCTTTTATTTTACAAATCAAAATAAATTAAAATATTCATCTGAGACTTTTTGATATTTTTAATACCAATAAGCCTGAGCTATTTGAACTTCATCAAATTTGAATTAGAGTTAAAAATGTCTTTAATGGATGAGAGCCTTGCCAAGTCCCAAGCCATAACCGAGACCGAGTCCGTGTCCTAGACCAAGGGGAACAGCAACACCAAGGCCGTGCCCAAGACCAAGGGGTCCAGCAAGACCGAGTCCGTGTCCAAGACCAAGGGTGGCTCCGTGTCCGATGACACCTCCGTACGCCACTGGGGCGGCGACGGCCAAAGGAGCAGCGTAAGAAGCGGCATGTCCAACAACGGCGGGTGCTGCAGGGGCTACGTGGTTGACGACTGGGGCGACGGGTCCGGCGTAGGGGCTGGCGACGAGGGCGGCTGCTGGGGCGCTGGCGGCGGTTCCGGGTTCGTTGGTCTTGACGGTGGCTCGGAATCCGTGTCCGTCAGCGACGTAGTCGACTCGTCGGGCCCTTCCGTCGATGTCGGCGAGGGTATAGGATCCCTTCTTGTTTCCGTGGGCGTCTCCTACTTCTGCACGAGAGTTGGTGGCCCCGAGTCCATCTTTGATGTCATAACCGAAAGCGTAGTTGCCGAAAGCCTAGACAGGAAAGATAATTTAGTACATGTTTGGAAATCTTCAGTTGATAATAATAGATATGAAATGAAAAATAAAGCATATACTTACGTCTTGAGTCTGAGCTCGGTTGCTGACCCCAGTGCTGACCAAGGCACCGTGTCCGAGGAGGACGGATGCGTGGGTGGCGGTGAGGGCAGCCAAGAGGATGGTGATCTGAAAAAAAAAGAAATTCAATAATTAACACTATAACTAAGTTTTTTTTCTTTATAAAAAGGTGTTATCGTTGTTTTTCAAAAATAATATCAAACGTTGTGTACTATTCGTAATTTTCCCTTTAAAAATTTAATTAAAAGGGAGTTTTTTGAAAATGGTAGAAGAAATTCTTCTTCTTTTTTATTGTTTTTAGGTTGTTAGTGGGTCACGTAAGAGTTAATTGATACAGAAATTAACTTTAAGATACATTGGCATAGGATATTAATACTTACAATGTTTTATATATTGTGAGTAAACTTTGAGATAATGTTTATAATATAGTTTGTGCTTTTTTTCTTTTCTTTTTTTATAGAATCTTCTTTATCATTCTTTAGTATTTAATCCACTAATTTAACAAATGAAAAGTAAAGAATTATTATTAACTCTTTTCTTTTTAATTGTTCTAAGGTAATGGGGTTTTGATTCTTTTATTTTTAATATTTAATAATTTTTTTTTCAATTTTTCTTTGTTTTCACTGTCTAATACGATTTTTTAAAAAGGAAATGTCGACTTTTGAAATAAATTTCTAATGAAGGAATTTGAAGCGTTGTATATTTATTACAGGTCCGATTTATATCCTAAGAAAATTATCTGTTGTAGAGTCTGCTTTTTTACACTTATTTTTTAAAAAATAATAACTCATCCCTTTATATTTATTTAAAGTCAATGAATTTTTTATTCTATTTTTCTTTTAATGCTTATTAATTTTTCATTATCTGTTTAAATTTTCCTATTTAAACATGAATTTTAAAAATATAGGCTTTTAAAATAATATTTCAAAGAATGAATTCGAAACGGTATAAATTTATGACAAATCTGATTTTCATATCGTAAGAATAAGATCAAAATTTTATGAAATTATTTTGGATTCAACGTACGTATAAAAAGCATTATAAATGAAAGAAACTATATCCAAATTCCAGACCATGTTCTTACAACTCTTTCTGAAAATTTTAAAATTTGTTATTACAGAACATCCATTTTATAGAGCTTTCTACACATTTTGTGAATTAAAAAATAAAAAAAAAATACAAATTTCTATCAAATGCATTTTCAAACCTAACGATTGTAATTGAAAAAGTTTTTGATTGCTTGCCTAATAAACCTAATTCATTGAAGAAAAATTTAAAAAATTGATTGATTGATTATAAAAAAAATATTATTTCACAATTTTTGAATTTCTAAATTTTTTATAAGTGTATAAAATTTTGAAACAAAGTTAATGATATTTCGAAACAATCATATTATATCATAGAATTGATCTTAGCACTACTTTAAAATTTAAAAATTATATAAATTTGATTATGCTATTTTAAACGCTAAGCAAATTTTTCCTGGATTTTTGCAATATAAAAAATAGGAATTATTTTTAACAATACTAAAAAGTGAAATTCAAACTTTTTTCGTTGTTCAGCCAAATGCTTAACCGAGAGTTTTCTGTTCAGTGTGGAAGATTAAGGAAAACGTATTATACCAGCTAAAGTTACAGGAAGAATAAGATTAAAATGAAATCTGCTATGCGCATTTCAATGTATCATGTCAGAGCATAATTTCTTGAACGGCCAAGCACTACGTGCTCTTGCATGTTAAATTATATTTTTATTCATTTTAATTGTTTTATCGAATGAGTCATTTTAGTATTGCAAACGATCCAAATAAAACCTTGTCTCGTATTGATAGTTTAAATATATATATATATATATTATTTTCTATTTATTTCATTTCATATAATCACGCACTTAAAATGACATTTTTTATTTTACTTTTTATTTGCTGTAGTCATTAACTTATTTTTTTTAAAAATCTGAGCTTTTGTAAATGCAATGACAACAATGAAATTTCGATTTTTTTGCCTACGGATTTTTGTTCACGCCAAAAACCTCATCCTAAAAACTACATTATGTTGTAATATGATAAAAAATATAAGGAAAAAAAGGAAGTTACAGTACCGGCAAATTCAGATCATAAATCATTTAAAAGTCGCAAAATAATATTTTCCCCCATGATATAACATCATGTTATAGGATTTGAAATAGATTTATTGAATAAAATGTAACTCTACTAGTGCCTTTTTTGGGGCTGGTCATAATTATCAGACGTTTGTACAGTATTTTATGAATTTATGAATGAAAATATTCTTCCAATTTTATATTATAACAATGCATGTTGATAATCATACTCATATTCGTCAAGTTAAACTTATCGTTTTGATAATGGATAGAAAGAAGGACTGTCATTTCGCGATCTCAAAAAACTTTTTCTTGAGAGTACAATCCGCGAAAGTTGATGTAGGAAATGGTTTTTCGGTTTCAAATCTGGTGACATGAGCTTGGATGATAAGTCAGGAAGCGTTCAGCCATCGGATTTCGACGACTTTCGGCATCCTCAAAAGAGGACTAGAGTTTGACAACTTGAATTCTGGCCGACAACATCAATGTGAACCATTCAACTAACATTCGTCGTCTCAAAATGCTTGAAGAAGAATGAAAATTGGCTGGTTGGGTCCCGCAGAACAGAATTCGAACCGAATAAGTCCAAATTTTCGCCGCTTTGCTTCACCAAAGAAGCAGAGTCAATTTCTGATAAAATTTAATAAAGACACAAGATAATTAAGCAGCAAACCAATATATAGGCAAAGAATTCAGTAAATTTAAGACTTTTAAAATAATTTTTCTTTTGATGTTTACTATACTTTAACCCTTTGCGGTACGATGTCGCCTCTGACTCGACATGCAAGACTGTGCATCATTTTGACGTCTTATTTATTTATTTTTCAAATTTAAATATTAAAAACGCCTACATACTGGTTAAGAGATGTAGATTAATTTTTCAAAGAAATTCGACTTAAAAGAATTATGTATATTTATTTTTCATAGCAATAAACAAATCTTTGTATTAAGGGAATAATTTTACATCTAACTATTTTTCGGACTGCAAATGATTAAGGTTCAAAAATATATTTAGTCGAATAATAAACTGCGCATAATAGATTTAATTTAAAGTAATTCCAACCAATAACTCCTACGTATTAGCTGATTGCATACACAGCTAACACTTAATGTGAAACGACTTTGAGGAATATTAGAAATAACATAACTAAAATTATTTCCATCAAATTCATAAACAACTCACCTTAGCAATCATGATGGATATGGAAGAAGTATCCTGACTCTTGGAATACAGAGGACAAGTGACAAATTGAACCACATGAAGTCTTTATATACCGGCATCCAGCAAGGGTAGCCGCATTCGGAAGCGTGATGTACCAGTTCGTAAAAAATTATCGGTTCGGATCTGGAATGTGCGTTGACAACCCCACCCAAGGATACTCGGAGTACTCATTCCACGATAGTTTAACCTTCATTAAAGTGCGAGTGGATGAAAAAAAGTCAGTAATGGTGATGTACCAAATTGGAAAAAATAATTATGCAAATCAGGATTGCTAGTTGAAGCCGTCTTGCAGAGAAGTCCTTTAACGTCAAATTTCCTCCATTAACCTTCAACGTCCTTGGAATGTTAAGAGTTAAGTACTATTACAGAATAATTTTATGCGTGTTTGTAATATATTTATATATTTTAATTAGTTCATTAGAATTTTTTTAATGCAGTAATTTTTTATTAATTATTATTTGCGACCGATGGTCAATTTATGATTCATTTTTATTCTTTTTTATATGAATTTGTTTATAGAATTAATAGAATAAAATTTTATCAAGATTATTTATTGATTGATTTTCTGTGATCAAAAACATAGCAATTATTCAACAGATAGGTCAGAGGATCTGATTGCCACCACCTTAAATATACATTCAATTCATATTTCTGAAAATTATTTCACCCAATGAAATATTACATTTGTGAAAAATATGACTGTTATTACAATTATTGAAATACATGAAAGAATCTTGCCAATTCTTAGAGTTTATAAGTTATATATTTCAATAACTGCAATTTAAAAATTATCCACCCGGTTTATTTTTAATATATACTGAATGACCTTTACGTTTTAACTGAGTAGCAAAGTTTTGTAACTTTGTAAGTACGTATAATTTTTTTTAAAAAAAATGGATCTAAAGAATTATGATTTTGCTTCTCTTTACTCAATCAGTGAGTTTCTGAAAAAAAAATTATAATGCTCTAAATTGACTTTCCGGTTTAAATTGGTTAATGACTTAAATTAATTAAGATAAATAATGACTTAAAAATAATAATGTTCTCACATGATAACTTGAAATTTACGACCAAAAATTTCATTACATTTTTTTTATTTCTATCTTTAATCAGTTTTCAAACCTTAAAACTGGGTTTTTAATAAAAATAAGCATGATAACAGGCCAATAAGTTAGCAATTTCATGTTCCTTGTTTTTTTTTATTTCTACTGAATTTTAATTTCTATATAATTATAAGAAGATGAAAAATGATTTTTTCTGTAAAATTCACCTTAAATCTTATATATATATATATATATATATATATATATATATATATATATATATTAATAAGCAAGTCCATCTGTCAACTGACTAATCTGGCATCGAATTATTTTTCCAAGTGCAAAGGGTTAATATTTTTATATGATTATATCTTGAAGAGGAAATTTTTAAAGGCTATATGTTTTTTTTTTAAAAAAACAAGAAACTATTTTATCTGTCTAACGGACACTATATTTGAGATTAAAATAAATGTTAGTCTTTGTTTCTGTAAATAAAGTAAATAATGCTTAGAAATTTGAAATTTAAAGAAGATTCGAACTTGAATATAATACATGTACTTTGTTTGACTGTTAGTAAATTGATGATTTTTTAAAAATAATTAATTTGTGCAATGCTTTTTGTACTTCACTGATTCATTACAAATTCCTCTTTTCGAGGATGAAACTTACTCTAAATCATATAATATCGGGAAGATGTTCGGAAAAATATATTTACAAGGGGTGCACGAGGTTGAAACTTCAGATCGATCGGGATGAGATTTAGTATAATGTTATTCATGAAAATATTACATTTATATTTAGAATGTTCATTCATGGAAATATTAAAACGCAATGACCAATCAATTTCGAGAAAATGGTCAAAACACTTTTGGAAAAGCTTATATACTGATAACTTGGCTCCCAATCGGATGGTCCCAATGGGGAAGTTGTCTAAGTAACCGTCTCTTATTTGGAAATGCACGGTTCGAATCTGGCAGGTATTTTTTTTTTTATATTTCTTTCCTATTAATTCTTATTCAATTACAAATTTACAAATACTTTTAATTAATATTTTTGATATGCTTTATCCAAAAATAAATATTTATGACCGAAATACATTATAATTAAATAAAATTTTAAAAGAAAAACTTTATGAATACAATTGCATTTTTACAAAAAAATATTTAAATTTAATTAATGACGTACAGATGTTTCTATTTAATATGCTACTTATTTTTATGTAAAGATAAACATTTTTTTATTTTAATACATAAATTGTAATTTAATATTTAAAAAATGGCAATATGCAACATAAATATTGATAATTATTAATTATAAATCCTAACATCGTAAAAACATTATTCAATATATCTAATAAAATTATCCTATATACATTTATTTTCGATTATATACAAGCACCACATTGCATCGGGAACAAATATGTTTCGGAATCTTGCACAAATGGTGGTTGTGCTCAAGAGTAATGTATCTTTAAGAGATCTATGGGAAAGCAAACTTCATTTAGAAATAAAAATATCTCTCATCAGAAAGTTGGGCAGCTTAACACGGATGCCTTATCATCTGATTAAAAATTGGTAATGACAACCGATATTGTATAATGGATTTTAAGAATATTTAGAAAGAATTTATTTTTTTTTTTGATCATGCTCGAATAAATAAGAATTTTTTATACGCTTTGGATCATCTGCCTACGCATTCAATAAAATAGCATCTGCTCTCTATTATATCTCTTATCTACTGCAATTGGAACGTTTGCTTGCATTTTTAACAAATATCAGCTGCTCCCTTCAATTTTTTCATGCAAATAAAGTTTGATTGAGTTAGAACTGATATTTTATTATTAATAAATTCGATAATTTTAAAATTAGTTGTATGAAAATGATGCAAGAAAGTTAAATTAACTGTAACCAATTATGTTACGTTTTTAATTATTTTCCCTTTAAATATTAATTAAATTAATTAATTTGTATTGATTTTTTAAAATGATAAGCTTTTAAATCCTTGAATAAAAATAAATAGCATATTAATTAAAACTATTTATAAATAGTTAATTAAATTTGAATTATTTTATTTTTCTTTAAAAAATGCATCTGTAAACATAATTTTTTCTTTTAAAATTTTAATTTTATTATTATGTATTTCAAAAACAATCATTTATTTTTGCATAAAAAATTCAAAACATATAAATTAGAAGTATTTGTATTTTTTAATTGAATAATAATTATTTTTAAAAAAATCCCCGCCAACTTTCAAAGCGGACTTACCGCTTATGAGACAGTTACCTAGATAACCACGCCATCAAAACCATACAGACGGGAGTCAAGTTATCCATATATAGGTAAGCTTTATCAAAAGCTTCGGGACAATTTTCTCGAAATTGACTGGCCATTGTGTTTTAATATTTTTATGAATCAACATTCGAAATGTATGCTCTCCTTTTACAAAATCTCATTTCAAGCTCAGATTTCACCCCCAAAGATTTTCAGATTTTCCCCTTGTTAATATCGTCACAATACAGTCAGTATAAATACAATAGCTAGAAAAAAATATATAAATAATTTTCTTAACTCTTTAAAAATCCCTTTGACTTCCAAACTTTCTGAACGCCTCGCTGGGAGACGTGAACTCTTCCGAGCTTAGAGGTAGTTACTCTCCAGGGGCTGAAGTAATAAATATAAAACCGTTCTTTTTTGAACAATTGCCTTTCTTTTTTCCAAAAACGAGTTGCTTTTAATGCAGTACTAAATGTTTCAATATAATGCATTGATATTTTTTAGAGCGAATCAAGTTTTATATTATATTTCTAAACCATTTAGATAATTAAATTAAAAATTAGTCTTAATATCAATCTTAAAAACCTCTTTATTTGTCATCTAATTTTCAACAGATTTTTTTGAATATTAATTCATTTGGGAGGAATTAAATAAAACGTCATAAATTAGTATGTATTTTTTTAATAATATATGACATACATATTGCATATATCAATGCTATTAGGATATTTTTTGCAAAGTATAGATGCCCATGCAATTCAGTAATAGACGAAATAATGTTTTAAATTTTCGTTTAATACCGATATAAAAATATCCGTTGAATAAAAAAAATTATGAAAACAGAACTTTGAAGAAAATTCTAAAATAATACGTTCTTTCAACATTCAGCTAAGATTTTAATTATTATTATTATCTTCAGAATTAATTTTTTTCAATCATTATGCAAAGAGATTGTTAGGAACTTTATTTCAATTTTTAAGAACGTTTTGTTTGCTCACAAAAACTTACAAATTCTTGTTTTTATTTAAAGCAAAAATAAATAAATGTGAGCTAAATATACATTCTAAAAATATCCTCATTTTGCTACTCATTTTTGCTTATCTTTTAAAAATTTTGTCAAATCAAGAGACTACATTTCTTCAAACTTTATATAGCTCATTTAACAAAGCAATCAGAAAAATGAGACAAATTGTTTTCTTAAACTTAACATTGCTTCAGATGTTGTTTCGCTCTCGCGTCATCTGATTCCGTTTAAGTGCTAAACATTTGTATATCCCAACCTCTTTTCCGTTTTATAAGATTTTGAAATTAATCAGATCATTCCTTCCTGATGTTGCAATTTAAATGATCAGCCGTGTACATAACAGACTATTTACAGTATCGAAAAAAGTGATACCGGTCTATGTGAGCAAGAATTAGCTGGAATTCGGAGCTGAACAATATCATGATGTATCTTCATAACTTCCTATGCTACTGTGTCGTCAAGTTTTTGATGCTCCTTAACCGAAAATCCCTCTTATAACATATAAAGTAACAACTTATAATTGCTGATTGATGGAATGATAGGAAACTTTTTCTTCACCTTATCCTAATTTTCTATGAAAGACGACAGAGTTATTTTTAAATTTGTCATGATAGTTGTTTTTTTTAAATAATATTTATATTTATGTGGGAGTCTAACCAAATGTTCCAAAAATATTCGACTCTTCAGATAGCGGGATTTTAGAGTCCTAGGGGTATTTCAATTTCAATTTTTAAATATTTATTAACAGTTTGAAAACTGAGATAAAATAATGCAAACGAAGGCTGAAGAGACTTCTTTTAAAAAATAATAGAATTCATTTAGAGTTAAAGGGAAAAATTTACAAGGGTGAGTATTTAAAGGGAGATATTAAATGGATTAAAACATGGAGATATTAAACAAAAAGAAAGATTATTTCCTCTAGGAAGACGTTAGAAGTAACAAAAACATTATGTGACTTAAAACATATTACCGCGTAGCTTTGCGAGTAAGGAACGCTGACGAGTGGACACGTCCTTATCGTCCCGTGGTTAGTAGGCCTCTGCCTGGATATTAATTGTGACAGTTTTTAGAAAACTCGATAGATGGCGTTGTTCTGGAATGATGCATTAATTAAAATTATCGTCCTCTGGGAAATGATCTAACCTTTTACAATTCTCGCTTTGAACTACGTCTGCAATCGGACGTTGATAAAACAAAAATGAAAGCTTTAATTATGGTTAAATAAAATATCTCCGTGGGATATCCTACATTTATTGAGTATGCTTCTTTTGGGTTCGAATTTGGATAAATATATAAGAATTTTTTTCAAAAATTGTGTAACCATTCAAAAATAATTCCTACCTCACTTCGTACGCTCTAGCTAAGAAGTCACCTCGCACGAATGTTTGGAAGAAAAAGATTTCTAAGACATTTATATATCTCTATAAACTGATAAAAACTCCAATAATTGAAAAGGATTTCATTTCATTATTGCTTACGTCTCTTCTGAGGCTGAATAAAATTGGAATATTTACGCTGTCTGCAACTCTTTGATGAAATATTTAAAGAAGAAATTTTAAAAAGTATTCGTACCTTTATCAAAGACTGCCTGTCAATCATACTGAATGAAATAATAATGAGTAAGTTACTTTGATGCTTTGAATTCGCATAATTATAAAACGGAACTGTAATTATTTTTTATGTATCGAAGAGTTCTTCTACTGAAATATACGCCCAAAAATTTTTCTTCGAAAAAGATTATTATTTTAACTATTTTAAACAACCTTTTATAAAATCGGGTATCTAGCAGAATTTTAAACAGTTATTGAATAAACAAACATTTTTATATAAATGATGCAATCATTTGCTAGATGATTGAATAAACCAATTTAAAATATCAAAACTTGCTTATTATTTTTATGTAAGTGGCTTGATGTAAGACATAGCAATATTATATAGCTCATTTTCCGTCAAATTTATTGGGAAATTCAATAGGAGAAATCGCGTTATTTTATTATGACAAAAGCAGTTTAGAATTTAAATTCTTATAAGCAAGACTTCATTCATAGGAAAATCTCGCCAACAATTATTGTTCTTGCTACGTTTTACAAATAGGGCTACGTAAATTAAACATTTATATACATAATAGAAACACTTAGAAATTTATTTTGACTGAAAATTGCAGTTTGCCTAAAACAAAATCACGTCAAGAACACGTGACTGTGCATTTAATTCAACGATAATTAGGGCAACAAAAACGCCAGTTAATTTTCTACACCAGTTGAAGTAACGCAGTAGAAATTTGTAATTTCCTACTGTGTGCCTATTTTAAAGGATTACAAATTTTGAGTTTCCTTTATTATGTTTTATTTTAATTCAAAAGTATTTCAGAATAAATATGAGTGATCGATTAATTAAAAATATTGAATTTTATGTAAATTTAATGTTTGACTTAATTTTATGTTAATTTAATGCTTACTTTAATTTTATGTATCAAACACTAAGAAAATAAATAGAATAGTTTGTAATAATCAGTTGAAAATATGTTATGCCTAACTTCATTAGAGTGGGGAAAAAATCGGAAAAAAAAATTACTCGGAAACTATATGGAAATCATATATTTTTTGCTGTATAGAAGGTAACAATATAAAAGCGCAGTGCTTTTTATTAAACTTATAGCAATTCAAATTAAAAGCACATACATTTTTTAACTTCGGAAATTATAAAGCACTGGCTTTAATCCGCGACTTCGTACGGGTTGAAATTTTGATGTACAACAAGTTACGGTCTGATGCCAAATCAATGCACGAGTTTTCTACCCTTGTTGGGATAACGCAATACACATTAGAAATATTTAATTTCCTTATTCTGTTTTATTTTAATTTGAAAATACATCAAAATGAGTCCAAAAAATCTATTAATTAATAATGTTTAATTTTAAATGCATCAAACACTAAGAAAATAAACAGCATCGTTTGAAATAATCGGTCGAAAATATGTTAAGTCTAACCTCATCAGCGTGGGGAAAAATAAACTGAAGTCTTATTCATTTAATGGTAGAAAATGAAGATTTTGGATAGAAAGGTTTTCATTTATAAAAAATTAATCACTCAATTATTTGGAATAAATAGTAGGCTTTTTTCTATTCTAGCCTGTAACGATCTCTATTTAAATATCATCCACTTTCGTTCAGTTGTTCTAGCGTAATCGGCTAGCATCATCTATCCATTATAACTTTCACATTTATAATAGTATTTCTTAAGATAATTACATTGACATACATTCTTTATAGCAAGAAAAGTCAAGAAATTATGTTGCCAAGTTGCAAAATAGATCCTATAGGAAAAATATTTTAAGAAAGATACGCAAAATTGGATATATTTCTAGTTACCCTGATTCCAAATAAAAATTACATTCGCACATTTTTAAAAATCTATTTCGTTCCGAAAGATATTCTATTTCAAAGGATTAAACAATAAAAGGCTTGAAAGTTTCTTTTCCAGGCTTCAAAATCCCCCTTTGAGCTGTAAACACTTTAACAAAACTAACTCGATGTTTAGATAATGTTGTTTTTCAAAGTCAATAATGTTCCTATTGGCATCATTATGGGATTTTGCGATATAAAATATCGTGGAAGAATTAATACTAGATCAAATATTTATATATTTTATAAAAAAATTTCATAGTAATGGGACTATGAAAAAAGTTACTATTCCTAGCATTCCTCACACTGCTCTCAGGATTTACACTGACGGCAGCTGGCGAGACGATGGCGCAGCTGGTAGCTGAATGCATGAGGTGACTTCCGAAGGAACATTAGAACTCCGGATTAGAAATCCAAACTTCTATTCCGTGTTCAGTTCGGAACTTTTAGCAATCCACAAGGGCCTACACCAGTATTATTCCCAATTTTAAAAACATGGATTTTAACGGATACTCTTGCCTCTTTACAGCATCTATCGAACTGGAAGCAAGTGTCAGACTTAACGAGCCTTAACATTCTAAATGCCATCCATCGACTTACTGCAAAGCGCAACATTCACTTTCAGTGGGTCCCTTTCCACATCGGACTTGAAGGCAACGAGAGCTGACGCCCTTGCTGTGGCGGTTACCACTGATGAAGTTGGTAATGTCCACACTCTCACGTATACTACAGAGGTCTCCTCAATCGCAAAAGTGGAGACAAATTACCTTTGGCTGGTTCCTCCGAATAACTCCTGGTACTTTAGAGATTGTCCTGGAGGATCCTTCCAGACCAGGGACGATAGAAAACAAAGTACAGCCCCTTCCCGATTCATTAGCGGACATATTAAAGGCCTCACTTTTCACCTGGGACAAAAGTATTTTCCGGACTGTCATTGGTGTAAGAGCGCTCCAGCTTCTCCCACTCACATTTTAAATTGTCTACATTTTACAAAGCATGACATTCTCAAAGACTCGGCTCTATTTATGGACTTTTTGGAAACATTGGGTTTTATGGAGATGGTCTAGCACTGCTGGTCCTTCTGGGATTAGTAACAGCAACAGATTTTTTTTTATGTTTCTCCTTATTAGATAATTAATTTTAAAGAAAAATGTGTGATACCGGATGTTTTAACTTGCAGTAAAAAAGTTTTAGAATCAAATCAAGAATAAAATTTTTATATATAAAAATCTAACGCAAAAATTTATATTGAACCAACATTGGACATGCATAGAAATATGAAGTATATAATTAATAATTTTATATGTTATAGCTCTATTTTGATTCATTGTTATTAACATTCATTTTTGTAAAGCAATCTGAGAATTTCAGTTGGAAATTAGAATTCTACTTATGAGCAAAAGCAAGTGAAATGAGTGAGGTGGAGAAAAAGGTCAGAAAAACTAATTTCGAACTCTATGTACATTGATTAATATAATCAAAAAATAGTTTGAATGATAAATTCTTGTACAGAAATATAACGGGTTTTGAACTTTTTCATGACAACTTAGATTAAAGATTCCTAAATTTAAAAAAAGCAAATAAATAATCAAATAATAGATGTTAAATAAATACAATATATTTTCTCTAATTTTAGTTTCAAATTGAAAATTCCAATTAAATCCCAAAGTTATGGTATTGTTTCAAGAAAATAATCAGTTAAATTATAAATGTTATTTCATAATACTAAGATTTTAAGGACTATTTCTCTTTATGTAACAATTTTAGTAAAATTCAATACATATTCATTTATCAAATTAATAAAAGTTCACAAAAAAGGATAAAGCACTTAATTGCTGAGGATTAGCATGCGCCTTACTTTAAAGGAATTAGAAAGCATGCGCCTTACTTTAAAGGAAAGGAACGTTTCAGCTCAGATATTTAGATTTATTAAATGAAGTTATTAAATTCAGTGATATAAAATTATTGCATTTGAAAAAATGTAATCAATTTTCTTTTTTTCAATTTTCTTAAATTCATTTTGTTGTTAAAATGATAGAATTTTGGATATGATTGCGTATTTTTAGATAGCAGGTAAATTTTGTTTTATAGACACTCATAAAAAAAATTCATCATTAAAAATAAAGCAAAAAAATAGGAAATAAAACATTTATTTCACAATACCAACATTTATTTCACAAATGAAAATAAATTAATCCAGCTGTCAGGGCACGTTCGACATTTCCTATACCAATAAGCCATAAGTATTTCAACTTTAGAAGATTTGATTTCGAATTAAAAACTGTCTTTAGTGGATGAGAGCCTTGCCAAGTCCCAAGCCATATCCAAGACCGAGTCCATGTCCAGCAACACCAAGGCCATGTCCAAGACCGAGTGGTCCGGCAAGACCGAGTCCGTGTCCAAGACCAAGGGCGGCTCCGTGTCCGATGACACCTCCGTAAGCTACTGGGGCGGCGACGGCCAAGGGAGCAGCGTAGGAGGCAGCATATCCAACAACGGCGGGTGCTGCAGGGGCTACGTGGTTGACGACTGGGGCGACTGGTCCTGCGTAGGGGCTGGCGACGAGGGCGGCTGCTGGGGCGCTGGCGGCGGTTCCGGGTTCGTTGGTCTTGACGGTGGCTCGGAATCCGTGTCCGTCGGCGACGTAGTCGACTCGTCGGGCCCTTCCGTCGATGTCGGCGAGGGTGTAGGAGCCCTTCTTGTTTCCGTGGGCATCTCCTACTTCGGATCGGGAGTTGGTGGCACCGAGTCCGTCCTTGATTCCGTAGTTGAAAGCATAGTTGCCGAAAGCCTAGACAGGAAAGAAAATTTAGTAAATGTTTGGAAATCTTTAGTAGTAATAATAGATTAGTAATAATATATAATAATTAGTAATAATAATGAGAGTAATGGATGTGAAATGAAGTGTAAAGCATATGCTTACATCTTGAGTCTGAACTCTGTTGCTAACTCCAGTGCTGACCAAGGCACCGTGCCCGAGCAGGACGGATGCGTGGGTGGCTGCAAGGGCAGCGAAGAGGATGGTGATCTGAAAATAAATTTTATCGTTAATTGATATTATATCCCTTTAATTTAATGTAATAATTTTATTTTTTTCTGTTTGTGAAAGAAATATTAAAAAAATAACATTTTATACATTTACAGCTATGAAGAAATTAAAAGATTTATTTAGAGGGATATTTTAAACTGGATATTTAATGTATTTATTCATATGAATTGTCTTACATGGTCACATTAGTTTTTTAAAACGAAAGTGTTACATAGTTAAAAGAATTACTTATTTTTATCAGGTACCTAAATCATGGTTAGTTGAATTTTGGAAAGACATTTTATTACCAGATTTGATTTATTTAATGTTTCTTTAAAATAACATAGTTCCTCTTTTTTTATTTATCCAATGATGCGAAATTTTCGAGCATATATTTTTCCAGCATTCTTCATATATTTCTATATTTTTACATTGAAACGCCCCATTTTTTAAAATAATTTATCATTTAACATAAAGTGTATTAAAAATTAAATGATAATTTATTAGACAAAATTAAAGCTCTATAAAATTATTTTAGAAGTTGAATCTTAGAAGTTCTTTTAGAAGTTTTTTAGATATATAAAATTATATTAAACCAAAAAAAGGAAATAAAAATTTGAAAACTACAAAAGAATTTTAGAAATTATTGAAACTACTATGTTTCAACAGTTTAGGTACATATTTATAAATTTTTTCATTAGAATTTCAAAAGAAATTTTTAAAATTTACAAGAAATAATCTATTTCATCAAACCAAGTATTTCAACAATGTAAATGAAACCTTCTCCGTTTATTTGCCTATTAAAAAAAGGTTGTTAAAAAAAGGCTAAAAATTTTAATCTGGGATCACTTCACAAAATTTATACTGTAATATGTATTTTAGAAACACTAAATATGATTTTAAAAATAGATAAAAAAACTTTATCAATAATAGACTGAAATCTGAAAAACAATGATAAGTTAAATTGTTGATAATCGTAACAGACAAACATTCAGTAATGTGCAGATAATAAAGGTTTTTACATCTTGTTAAAATATAACAAATCTAATTTTATCAATATTACAAAACTCTTATGATAAAACATTTGATTAGAAAATATACTATTTCCGATAAAATTAAAAAGTTGGTCAGTATTTTTATAAATATGTAAGCAAAAATGACTATGTAAAACAAATGTATAAAGAATACAAAAAAACCTTATTTCTGAGACAAAAAAAATTATTCCTTTAAAAACAGAAAAAAAATCACCTTTCTAAGACATGAATTAATATTAGGACCTAATAATCTGTTCGCAATATTAAATATTAATATAAATTTTAAAAAACTGATATGATAAGTATTTAAATTTGATCACAAATTTAAGATCCACAACTGATAATCATATTATTAGAATCTTTAAAAATAAATGGAATATCAAAGAATTTTAATGTCATGATTAATTAATTTTCATTGATATTTCAAAATGCAGAAATGTCATTTTTAATATAAAAAGAAAAGGAATAAAAAAAGAATAAGGAACAAAAAAGATTCTACTAAGACAATCGGAATCCACTTACCTTAGCAATCATGATGGTTATAGAAGAAGTATCCTGACTCTTGGAAAACTGAGCGCAAGTGACAAATTGAACCACAAGAAGTCTTTATATACCGGCATCCAGCAAGGCCAGCTGCATTCGGAAGCGTGATGTACCAGTTTGTAAAAAGACTATCGGTTCCGATCTGGAATTCGCGTTTTACAACCCCACCCAAGGAAAGTCGGTACATATATTCCGCGATAGCTTAACCTTCGCAAAAATGCGAATAAGTGAAAAAAAAGTAAGTTGTAGTGATGTACCGGATTGGAAAAATTAATTAAGCTAATCAGGACAACCGCACCCAGAGAAGTCCTTTGCGTCAAATCCCATTGCGTTAACCTTCAAAGAATCCTTCAATAGCAATTTAGCGTTAAGTAATATTGCAGAATGATTATATGCAAATTTGGGATATATTCATATAGCCGAAAATGAGATTTTAATTAAACCAATAAAAATGATTATATTAATTTTTTATTGAATATTTATTTACGTGCGAATGATGGTTTATTTATGATTATTTATCCTTGTCTTGTTTTTTTATGTGAATTTATTTATATGGTCTAGGGAATAATTTTTTCCGAGATTAATGAATTACTGTTTTTGTGTGATCAAAAATATGGCAATTAATCTGAAGATATTAGTCTTGCTTTTCTTCACTTAAAAACTAGGTCACATGACGTTTGTTTTATAGAATATCTTATCTTAGTATACATGCATTTCATATTTCAGGAAAGTACTTCAGAAAATTACAATTATTTTTGTACAAAATATTAATTTTTAGAATAATATGACAATTATTGAAATTAAAAAAAATATCAAGTACAATGTTTAATATTTAAAACTTGTATATCTTGATCTATTAAGTTTAAAAACTATCTACACTTTTTAATTTTAGCTTTGTATACAGGATACCGTTTCTTGTTTTGATGGACTAGCAAAATTTTTGTAGTTTTAGAAATATACAAATAGGTCAAACAAAAAGTTTAGAGATCTAAAATATTATGTTCATGTCTCTCGACTGAGTTTTAAAAAAAATTTGTTCCTCAAATTTTTAAATTTTACATTTATTAAATAATTTTTGACAAATAAACAATTTAAACAAAAGAAATTTCGGTTTTTTTTAAATTTAAACTCATAAAATTATGAAGCTTTTTATGTCACTAAGAAACCGATCTTAAACCATTCAAAGGACCAATTCGAAAAAATAACCCCTCTAATCAAAGCAAAATAATTCCTAGAGGCAGCTGCTGATTTTTCAAAAAATAATCATGAATATTCAGATCTACCTAATTCAGCCAATTTTTCTTTAATAAGAAATCGGAACATTTTTCTAACTGTCATTTACTAACCATGACAATTTTAACCGGAATGATACAAAGTTTAAGGAATTTTTCAAAAGAGCTTTTATTGAATGAAATATTATTATTTATATTCTTTACATTGTTGTATATTGTAGTTTTCTACCATTTTACGGTACGTTGGATTATTATTATTTGTGTCAATTACTCTATTGCCTGTTGTAATTTATAGTAACATTGTATTGTATTATAGAATATTATTATTTGTATCCATTACGTTATTGCCTGTTGTAATTTATTTTAACATTGTATTGTATTATAAAATATTATTATTTGTATCCATTGCGTTATTATATGTTGTAATTTACTATATTATTGTATTGAAGGTTACAATTTATTGTACTATTGTATTTACTTTTGGAAAATTATTATTTGTATCCATTACGTTTTTGTATGTTGTAATTTATTGTTCCATTGCATTCTACGTTGGAATATTATTATTTGTATTCCTTGCGCTATTTTATGTTGTTATTTATTGTACCATTGTATTTAAAAGTGGAATATTAGAATTCTTTTTCTCTAAATTATTTTATGTTGCAATTTTTTATATCATACTAGCATTCCCGTACCCAGCATTGCTCGGGTAATGGAATTAACGGGGGATAACAGTGCTTCGTGCACTTAGTTACAAAAATCCCCTATAATAATTACTTATTACTTATAATTTTTTCTAATTTTGTTAGGTTCCCGGCGCCCCTGGACTCCTTAGACATATGCCCTTGTCCATAACCGATCCTTAACTGTCCTTAACGATCTTTTTAAAGTATTGATTTTCTTTGTAAACGCAAGCCATCCACATTTTATTGTTATACCTAAATTTAAGCAAGAACTTCTTTGTATACAACATTTTGGGTTTTTATCTGTTTCTAAAATGATTAAACTGCTTGATGAACTGACTCTGGAGCAAGCTACATAAAATTGGCCATGTGAAAAGCAGTCTCCTCTTAAATAGACCCCTGCTAATTTTAATTTCTGTCCTTGTGACTTATTAACAGTTATTGCAAAGCAAAATTTTACAGGAAACTGCAATCTTCTAAATTCAAAAGGATAGTCCGACGAATTAGTGGAATTCGGGATATTAAAACCAACTCTCCTGGAGCACATCCAGTAATTATCGTAGCTTCTATTACGTACTTATTAAGTCTAGTCACTTGTAGTGTGGTGCCATGGCATAATTTTGGTGGGCAAAGGTTTCGTAGTAGCATTACTGGTGCTCCAACTTTCAGATGAAGTATGTGAGGTGGAAAACCTGGAATGAATTCATAAGACGCGTAATTTTTGCTGGATTGTTTTCAAAATTAATCAGGATGTGCCAAAGCAATGCCAAATTATAAAATAAAGTATAGTCCCATTTTTATTTATCAATGGATTAGACTTGTAATGTTGAAGAGGAAAAATCAATAAATGACAAAAAAATTTAAATACCCAATTTTTTAACAGATTTTTACAATCTTTCACACGATTTTGAAAATATCCAATTTTATGTAAAACAAATTGATTAAGTTATCTTGAAAAGTTTCAGTGTAATTAAATATGAAAGCAAAATTTCGCCTCTTCATTAAAAAATTCGCCAAAAATTCAGTTTTAGAAATTCGATTTTTTTTATTGTATTGCAGCATACTATATCGTATTGCCTTTCAGAAAACATATTTTCTGAATTTTCTCAGCTAAGCGTCTATTTTACAGGGCCGTTCAAGAAACAGACCCGCCAAAATGGATATTTTTTTTAAAAAAAATCGATATTTAATTTCTGCGTCAATATTTCGTAAAATAAATTATACCTCCGTGGTCTACGATATAAAGTCCATTCGATTCCACTGCGATATTGAGTATAAGTTGAACGGACACGTAACGATGACAATTTTAAAATCTCGGTTGTACAAAACGAAACGGTACGCATTAGCGATCGCTTCTCCGGAAGGCCGTGTTTCACTCGGAAAGTAGCATTACAGGTTTTAATTTCACATAAATTAGGGGGGGTTAATTAATTTCTACCAAACTAATTGATATTTCAAAAAATAAACTGTCCTATCTTTTAAGTTGGATCAAACTGCAAGTGTAAATTTTATTAAAATTGGTTAAGTAGTTTAGGAGTCCATCGCGGGCAAACAACGTGACACCTAAGATAAGGCACCTTCTCAATGGAAAAACGCATAGTTATATATCTAACCATTTTGAAGTCAGCTAATAGCCCATGATCGGAAACTTATATTTTACTCATTAGATATGTAAAGAAATATGACTAAATAACATTATCAGTCTCATTCCTATTGGTTATACACATCCTGAAGATTATATTTCATTCCCCTTTGGATAAATAAATCCTATTCAATTATGCGAAACTTATTTTTAAAAAACCCTCCATTTTGACACTGGACACTAAAGTCCTATTGAACATATACGTCCCAGAGATTAGACTTCATTCCCCATTAAATAAATATTTATATTAAATTTTAGGGGTTATCTTAAAAAAAGCATCCATTTTGAAACGCATTCATGAAATTACTAAATATATAAGTTCTCGATAGAAAATTTTGAACAAGAAAAAAATCTTGTAGATAGGATTAAGGAATCTTTTCAGTTTATTTTTTTAAGAAATTCGGAAATTTTATTACAACATATATATTTTATTTGTTTCTATGTTTCAATTAATTTGCACAGCAGAATATCTAATTATTAAACAATTAAAGGAATCATTTGGTGTAAAGTATACACGAAGAATGAATGAGTAATTTAATCTGCGATAAATTGTAGGAAATTAAACAAAATTACGAAATAATCAATATAAAATTAATTTTTGGAAAATGTGTAAGAACTCTATTATATGTGATTTTTTGTTGATACATACAGGTATGACAGTATTAACAGTTTTAAATATTTTTTCTCTATTGTATTGTGAAAGTAATAACATTTTTTTTAATTAAGTAGGTGTCGGAATTTGTAAATGAAGTTTGTAATTATTAAGAGACCTTTTTTATGATGTAAAATTGTAATTATTAAGAGATATATTTTCACATAATAATCAAATAAAAAAATATTAGATTTATAAAATTGAAATGAAATCTTCGACAGTAAACTTCAAGTTATCATGTGAGAACATCATTATATTTAAGTAATTATTTATTTTAATTAATTTAAGTCACAAATCTGTTATAAACAATTTGAAACCATCACGTTTCTTCTCTATCCCCCATCTCTATCTCTATATATGTAAATATAATAAAATAATAAGTTTTAATTTGTCGTTTTCAATTGTTTTAGCTGGCTCGACTGATTTTGAGATGACATAACAGATATGGTGTCATAGCTCTTCGGCAACCTTTTAAAAACGTGTCTGCCATCAAAGAAGCATACGTAATAATAAAGCAATAACGTGACCGGTGATGATCCTTTGGACTCAAACACAGTTTACGCCAGTGTTGCAGTTGTGGTGGTCCGGTTATACAGTATTTATATCCGTGTGCATTCGGGGGGGGGGGGAACGGGAGTGAGTCAGTCATATGACTTCTCATGTCACGTACTCAGTTTGTAAATGTGATTTTACCTTTGATGTTATGCTACTCTTAAGCCGTTAATATTTTTAAAGTTTACTGAGCACAAGAGGATATAAGTTAAAATGCGCCAATATCTAAGTTATAGAAAAACTAAAATTCTAATTCAGTAGAGTCAACGTTCGCTTACATAGAATCGATATAATTCAGTATTACTGTTTATTCCTAAGCAATATAAATTTTCAATCAATGTCGTAGTCGTTGTTTTTCTCTAAACATCTCGGTCTTTTTCATATATATCAGAAATGTGCACATACAATTTATAACAAAAAAATCGACGCACCATGAAGGAAATGCCCGATTGAGACGAATATTGATGGATAGGAAGACAATGTACAGAATATTAAATGGTTTAAATCTCAGAGCAATTGAATATTTTATTTCAGAGTTACAGTAACAAGTGCAATAAGGTGTTGACCTGCCTCTAGCCAGGATACAAGCGGCCACACGGCATGGCATAGACCGATAAAGCTTCTGGATGTTTTTCTGCCAAATTCGCTCCAATTGTCGAACGAGGTCATCACCATTCCATGGCAGATGCCATCGCCTTCCCATCATATCCCAGACATGCTCGATAGGAGAAAGATCTGACGATTCGGCAGGTCAAGGATATGTTTGACAAGCTTGCAGACAGTTCATAGCAGCACGTGCCGTATGTGATGTGGCATAGTCTAGCTGAAAAACCAGCCAAGGGTACTGCAAATGGAACGGTAGCAAAACAGGTCTTATGATGTCGTCGACGTACCTCTGTGTAGTAACTGTACCTCTAATGGCGACCAAAGGGGTCAGGCTATTAAAGGAAATGAAACCTCAGATCATAATGCCTTATTGAGGGCCGGTGTGGCTTGCAATAGGGAAATCAGGATACCCCTCTGTTCTGGGTGTCTCCTAACACGTCTTCGTCAGAATACAGTTTGAAGCGGGATTCATCGCTTAAGACTATACGTCCCCATTCCCAACATGATCGGACTATCACCAGTTTGGTTCAGCAATGTGCTCGTATGTGTATGGTCATGGTGGGCACTGGTGTTTGGGCTGAACGTCTGTTGGTTGATAGAGATGAAGAAGGCGCTGTGACAGCTGATCGGACAATCACTCTGTCCTCACGAACCGCTGTGGCCCTAGGTTGGCCGCTACCATTCTGACCCTGAACTCTGCCATTTTCCATCCATCCTTGCCAGCATTTTCGAATCGCCGCATCGCTTGGACTCAAAACACGAGCGATTCTCCGACTTTTTCAACCGGCCTCTTTCAATCCAATGATACGACCCCTGTCAAACTCTGACACTTGCTCGTAATGAGCACGAACCCTGCGGAGAGGCATTTTTTAAGTTGTTAAAAGGTAATCTGAATCGCAATGAAACCGAAAGTTTTAACAACCGTTGAAGAACTGCTCCTTATATACATCTGCTGGATACGCAGTTCCGATGCGCTGGAGATCAAACTTTTCATTCATTGGACACCAAAATTTAATCATTTGCATATCTGGTCAGAACACTCTGGCATACGAAATTTCAAAGCAATTGGATGATTGCTTCTTAGTGCGTCGTTTTTTTTTTTTTTTGTTATACAGTGTATTTTTAAATCACTTACAAATGATCTACTTAGAGACGAGATAATTTCGTATGTTTCCCATTAAATAGGTTAAATTGAAATATTAATCTATTTAACTGTAACACATTTACTGAGAATTTATGTTGCTTCATACAATCCAGAAAACTTCAATTAATTCGCAAAATTCTTTAGTCTTTAATACCAGCTGGCCCGACAGCACTTTGCAACTAAACCCTTTGATAAAATCCTACGATCTTATTTCTTTAGAAACTTGCATTCACAATACCCTCTAAGGTAGATAAAAGTCAAGAAATGTGGTTAAAAAATTTAAAAAGTCCCCCTGGTAAAATATCGAATTAGAGAAATGCGATAACTGAATCTTTCAAATTACTATGTTAGTCTTAATTAATTAAAAACATTAATTAGTTAAAAACAATTTGAAAAAGCAATGCTGATAAAAGCAGGTCAACCTTTTAAAAACGCATCTGCTTTCAAAGAAGCATACATATTAATACTGCAATACTGGTAAAAGCAGGTAAAAACAAATCTTAAAGAAAAAGGAAATAAAGTAAAGGGAAAGACGTAATCTTTATTTTTTGCCCCTAAATTTCAGAAACATCAAAACCTCCTGGCCAAAACATCATGTTTTCACATAATAAAAAAGATTTCAGTTTTTATAAAATAATTTTAGAAACAACTCAAGAGTATAATAAAAGATTAAATATGTAAAAAAAATTCAATGTATCCTGTCGGAACATCATTTCTTGAACGGCCATGCACCACGTGCTCGTGCGAGTTAAATTGTATTATTATTCATTTTAATCATTTCATTGAATGAGTCGTTTTGATATTGCAAACGATTAAAAAAAACTTTGTCACGCATTTATTGTTTTTAAAAAATATCGCATTTCCTATTTATTTCGTTACATATGTTCGCGTGCTCAAAATGACATTTTTATAAGTTTTATTCGCTGTAGTAAACAACTTTTTTTAAAAAAATCAGAGCTTTTGTAAATGCAACCTCATCCCCCAAACATCATCATGTTCTGACACAATAAATACTAACTAATTTTTATTTGGCATTTAAACATTAAAGTTTTATATTTGAAAGAACGCTATTGGAAATCCCAGAAATATTAAACATGCAAATAAGAATTGCTTTATGGAGTTTCCTACACTATTGTGAATCATTTTTATAAAACAATATTCATTTTTGTAACACAATCTGCCAATTTCGGTTTGGAAAAAATTATAATTATGATTACGAGCAAAGGCAAGTAAGATTATGGATAATCAAACTGATCGAAAAACAAATTTCTAACTTTTTAAACGTTGACGAGTAGAATCACAAATATGTTTTGAATAATAAATCATAAATTCCACAGCAGTGTTATGAAAGTTATCTCTACGTTTTAGTTCAAAACTCCTGAATTTTTCCAAGAAACTAACTATTCATGTAATAGATAAATAAATTAAAATGAATGCTATAAATATTCTTTATTTTTAATTTCAAAATATTGATTCACATTAAAAAAATAGATTTTTTTTATAAATGAAAAGTTTTTTAAAATTAAAAACGGCTGCTTTATATTGCTTGGAGCTAAGATATCATCTAAACGGTTGCTTCATATTATTTAGAGCTATCGTCTAAACAGTTTTTTAAAATATTTGGAGCTAAATATATCTTTTTAAACATCAATTTTAGTTAAATTTAGAAATATTCATTCATGAAATTACTTAAATTTCAAAGAAAGTTATAGGAATCTAATCACTCACGGCTTTCTTTTCGGTAATTTAGTAAGTTCAAGAAATCCAATATTAAATATCTTGTTTTACTTAAATGGAAATAATAAATTAAGTTCAAATAAAAAAAAGTAAATTAGTTTTGAAATAATTTCATTTAATGATCTTTGTTTTTTTACTGTTTTTGGCTTTGATAATGCGGAAGAACTTAGTATGTAACAGGGTATATAATGTAGAAGTTCATTATTTGTTTGTGACAGTAATCCTTTTCTTTAAATAAAATAATAAAATACAAATTATGCATTAAAAATAAAGAAACTGAAACTAGGGAATAGTACATAAAACATTTATTTTACAATACCAAATTTTTTTTTTCAAAAACGAAAATAAATTAATCTTATTGTTTGTGAGCGTTCGCAATGTTCAATACCAAAAAGTCATAACTATTTGAACTTCAGCTGATTTGAATTAGAGTTGAAAAATGTCTTTAGTGGATGAGAGCCTTGCCAAGTCCCAAGCCATATCCGAGACC
>JAOUZG010034373.1:0-26957 GCA_026289955.1 Argiope argentata | reverse complement strand
ATCGTTTTCTTCAGGGCTTGTCAAAGTTTCTGTTATACGGTAAAAAACGTAACGAAAAGTTTGAAATTGAACTTTTTTAAAATTAGGGTCTACATAAAAAATGGATTTATAATAGCAATACGGATTAATACGAAGGCATGAACCGAAAGAATAAACCGAACAAGCAATGTTCAAATGAATGTGGGTATTAACATAAAACTGCTCTAATTAGAGTATATCATAGACTCTTATATAATTAAGCCTTCCCAAAACAAACGTTTAGTCTTAAACCTCTCAGGATTGTCAGGATTAAGTCTGTAAAAGAGAACATCGAAAACGTTTTAAACTTTTTCAATTCCTTCCTGTATGTGCTCAATAATAGAAGCAAGTAGAGAAATAGTTCAAAAATGTAAATGTAAACATGCCCTTCCAACAAGACGCATTCTAAAAACACGTTCACTTAGAGAACTGGAATGAAACTGGCGTAAAGTGTTCTTGACTGAGTGTCCTAGAAGGATAGATTAAAACATTCAATGGCGTGGGACGACAACACCCCACTGATACGGAATGGAGTTACTGACAATTGTAAGACTCAAACATGTATCATGATCTATTATTATGTCAGAGTATGATGTTAGTTTAGGAATGAGTTTTTTGGCGTCAACAAAAATCCGTAGGCGAAAAAAAATTATTATCTGCACTATAATCTCAAAAAAACAGCTTTTAATAACGTGTTGTCATGGCATTTACAAAAGTTCTGATTTTTTTAAAAAGTTAATTATTTTAGAAAATAAAACCGAGAAAAATATCATTTTGAGCACGCGATTATACGAATTGAAATAAGTAGGAAATGTGATATTTTTTTAAAACAATAAATTTTTTTGGATCTTTTGCAATACTAAAGTGATTCATTCAATGAAACAATTAAAAGGAATAAAAATATCCTTTAACTTGCATGACCGTTAACGTGTTTGGCCATTCAAGAAATGATGTTGTTGTTGTGTCAAATGGCACTTGTCATGGACAAGCCCAGCAGCAGATTTAAGCGTCTCTTGTATTTGAGTAGCGCCAACTAAGGCCAAGAGTACGACTATGCTACACACTCACCACATTCGCTTGCACAACCCCTTTTTACAGGGGGGGGCACATTCTCACATCTCACAGATAGCACACAGAATAACAACCGTGCCCGAACCGGGACTCGAACCCGGGACTTCCAGAACACGAGGAAGACGGGCTACCTCTGTGCCAGCAAGCCGGCAAGAAACGATGTTCTGATATGATACATTGAAATATGCATAGCAGATTTCTTTTAATCTTTTTTTAAATTCTGTTTTCATCTGAAGCAAACAGTGAATGAACATAATATTTCACAAATTAAATCCGTTAATTTGTGAAATATTATGACAAAGGTCATTATAGATCAAAGGTCATCACATCAATGGCATGCGTATCATCATAGGTCATTATTATAGAAAAATGCCGTCCATTTTATATTCAAGAAACATAGCATATGTGAATTTCTTTTTTAAAACTCTTTAATAATAATTCTGTAACACATTTTTAATGAATCTCTTGGAATAATTGAAAATGGATAGCAAAAATATAGATTCTTTCAAAACAAAAGTGGAAGAAATGTGAATGTACAGATTTCTTTTGTCCGCATTAGCATTTTCATTCAATGAGAATTTCTGGTTTAGACTCGAAGCGAAAACTATAAGAAAGAATGCATTCTATTGTACTTCTGGAAATTTGATACGAAGGGTTCATGCTTATCTTAGTGAGTCATAATGTGCGGCAATGGAGTAAAAGTAAATCTGGAAGTCAAATTAGCACAAACTGTGTGTAATTTGCCAAAATTAAATGTAATTAACAATGGATAAAAAAGACAAGAATATTTTCATTTTAATTAAAACCAGCGGGTGACAGAGCTCCGCTCGGAGAAAACAGGTATCGAAGCTAACTCGTTGAAATGTCGGAAATGTGGGGCGATTTTCGACTTGGCAACCATTCCTCGTATTATAGTATAAGATAAAATTAAAACTTAAGCTCCAAGCATGCGTTACGAGTAAAAGGGAAAAAATTATCTTATTAATATGTTGCCATCGGATTGACAAAAACTCAAATTTAAAAAAAAAATTATTATTGCGCATTAAACATACAAAAATGCAATTTTCATCACGTGTCTGCATGAAATGAAAAAAAATATATATGAATATTGATATAGATGGCAGCACGTTACCACTTGAAAATTTAAGTAGCCATTATGGCGAACTAATAAAGTTTGAAAATATCCTATCTGTAACTCCGAACTTCTCAACCGTAGCGCTTCAAAACCGGCGCCAATCGATTCCTCGTGGCCAAAAACCCCAGACCCCCAAGTTTACCGGAGTTTATTAATTCTGGGGCGATTTTCGCCTTGACAACCATTCCTCGTATTATAGTATAAGATATATTCTTAACTTTTCAGCATGAAGTGAAAAACTTAGTGTTTCCTTCCATTTCTAATTATGTTTTTCTAAGTTACACAGTGGGAACACAGAAAATAAACATCAGATTGTCAGTGCTTACTCAAAAATTGTATTCTACTGAAAAGCTTTATAGTAAAAATTGATTGCTATTTATTGATTAGGATTAAGAGTCCAAAACTCTTGTTAGGCAAAATGACAAAAAGTTCAGAAGAGCAGAGGAAAGTCAAAGATATTTTTAATAGAGAAGCATAAAACGTGATTGATACCTGTCGGGGCAAGAGTTGAATAATAAATTAAATTACTGACGAGGTAAAAGATTTACAAATTCGAACACCGAAATGTGAATTCAGCTTCAAAATAAACAAAGTATACCAGAAAAAAAAACATAAAAACTTTTTAAGCAATTCATTACCGTGAATTGTTTAATCATTTTCAAATATGAAATGAAAAATTACTTTTAATTTTAGTGTCCAATATGGTCTTCTGCAAGATCGAAAATATAGTTCAGCTTATATAAATCTCTATCGGAATAATAAAAAAAAATATCAGATCTTTTCTCACATATTTAAAATATTTTTAATAGGGAAATCGTTCTAATACAGTTTGCTTTAGCTTATTTTTTTTTATTTTGAACTAGCCACCTTTGTCGACCAGTCGGTTCGCCAGTATTAATGCTCGCTCAAATTTTCATGTAATATTTTATGTAGCTGAGTCTCATAACAGGTTGTTCACCAAAATATTCTTAAACCAAACAAATTTTGATAATCATATAATTCATTTATAGTATTATTTTCTTCAGATGTTCTGTTCATTGCACTACCCATCTTTCTCTTTTTATCCGAACAATGATTGCTCCCGAATTGATATTTTACTTAAATAGTGGGGGGAAAGGTCTAAAATTCTACGTTTTTATAGAATAATGAGATTCAAGTTTTCATAAATGTAAACACACTAACAAATAAAGACACAATTGGTTTTCAAGGGATGCGAAAGTTTAAAAACAGCTTGGAAAATGCCGCGCACAAAGGAAATAACCCTTTTTCCTTTTTTTTAACACACACACACACACCCTTTTTTCTTTTCTTTTTTTTCTCTCCTTTTTTTCTTCATAACTTTTCTTTTTACAAACTTTTTTTTTCGCTTTGTTATTTTTTCTTCTTCCCTACCCAGACTTTATTTCGAGCAGGCATAGATTAAATATTCATACAGACTAATAATAATAAGCAGCTATTTTCTTTCTTTTTGAAACATCCCATTATCTATGAATGAAAACCAACCGACTTCGCGTATTTCTTTCTAAACAAATCATAATGTATTACTTCCTGCTATCTTACTCAGTTGGTGTGGGGGAAGGAAATGAAGATTTTCGGCGGGAAAGTAAGAAAAGTGTCGTTTTAACCATTTTCCACGCAGTTTTTTAATTTTTTCTCTCCATAAGAACCATCCTCGTGTCTTAACGAAAATATTTTTAAAAAATTAGCCGAATCGATCGAGCCGTTCTGCAGTTTTGCGCTTAGCAACGCATTTCGAGTTGCATTTTTATTAATATAGATTTTTCTAATTATGCTGTTTATTTAATTCGTTCACTTGTATTCCTTGTTATTGAAGATTTCAATTAAATATTTATTGTTAGTTATTGATGAGATTCAATTTTCGTAACTCATGTTTTGTTAAAGTATATATTCAATGATGAATAAATTGTAAATGTTTCATTTGTTAAATTACGTACCAGAACCCTTTGCCCTAAATCTGCAATTCGATATCCAATTAAAATCAGCATTCAAATATGTAATTATTTTTGACAACCTTTCAGTTCTCTTCATTCGCATACCCAGTTTAAACGAAAGTGAAAAGTATGATCTAGATCGACAATTATTATCGCTCAATATTATTAGCAAGAATAAAAAAAATCATTTCAGATTTAAATACATTTCACTATGATAGAAGTTGTTATTGAAAAATGAGCTACATTCATCAGATTTTACTTTTTATAAAGTAGAAATTTATCTTAAACCAGGTTTTAACAGAATATTTTGTACATTTTTAAATTTTTTTTAACGACACTTGGAAATAGGAAATGGTTTGAAATTAAATGAACTTCTGTTAAGGAATATTTTACAAAAATGTTTGTGTGGAAATCAAATTTGCTTTCATTTTTTTTCTCATAGTGAAAAAGATTTTCTTTCTTTATTTTCAGTACACTAAAATATAATTCAATGTATATTCACAGTTATTTGCTTTTAACTTATTTTTCCGTAATCCTATTATGTATTTAAAAAAAATTAGTTTTAAGATGGGAAATATAGTAATAGTAAAATAAAATTCTCACATTTTATTTTATTTTTTTAATCTTGTCATTTTTTACTGATTCGGCTTTTCTATTTTAGAGCTTTAGCAAACATATACTTTTAGGCTCCTTAAGATTCTACTAAAGTGATGACCATATCGTTTGGCTGTAATCCTAAATCATGATTTACTTTCCACATTTGTTTTTAGAGCGATATTATTGCATAAAAAACAAAACATCACCGACATGGGAATAACAAATTTCTCCCGTAATCTGGGGAGACACGCGTTCAAGTCCTGTTTTGGCCATGGTTGTTTTTCAACCTGTGTTCGATTAATTAGGCATGTGAACCTGCCACTCTCTATAAAAACGCTTTCTACAAACGAATGTGTGAGTGTCGTCATGTGAGTTCGATTTCAAACTTCTCTAGAGTTCTCAGGGGTGTTTACAATCACACAGGATACTGCTCCTATTCTCTGTGTAACGCGGACATGACAATATCATCATCAACTAAACACCAAAATTATTTATAACTCTTTCCTTTGCGATGGATTTTAATTTTATATTCTTATAAATTAAGTAAATACGGTGTTTGAAAATACACGTGAAGATTGCAATGGAAAATTCTGATTTTTCATACTTTTGCAAAGTGAATAAATATCCGATACGTCAAGTATTATATGACTTAAAAGAAAAATCATATTGTAAAGCATGGTAAGAGAGGACTTCTCGTTAAATTTATTGCTATAGTTATTTAATTTACTAACATCAAAAAATCTTATTTTACAGTTTGCTAATAATCAGATGAAGTAAATATCAAAAATCCCCCTTATTCTTTCAACTGTACAATAAATCAAAATGCTACTTGGGAATTTATAATACAAGAGTTATCATATCAATTATAAATTCTTCAAACTGGTTATCAGTTGGTCTAGTGTCAGACAATACGACAGGGGAATGTATTTCTTTTCAAGAACACATTCAATTTCACAATACAAGTTGGCAGAAGACCGCAAAAACCTGGAGTCTCTCTATTCAAAGTGAAAAGAAAGTACTTTAGTATCACCATCAGTTCTTGTTGCACTACGGTTTTCTGTTATACCATCTTAAACTTGAATGACGTCATTGAAAAAATTCCTTTATTCCTAAAAAGCTTCTTTCTATCGAAGCAATTCCTCTATTTAAACAAATTCGTTTAGATGTATATTGGAGGGAATCCATGAAAGATTTCATTTTATTATTTTAGGGTGTGTAGCGGAGAGCGCTAGGCCCGAACTCTGTACCTTTTGGTTAGTAGTCCAGTACCAAATCCGTTGGGCCAAAAGTGCACTTCGGTCCGAGGGATGTTGGCTGGTTTATATGGATGGTATTCACCACATTATTAAAACTTCGTCATTTACCCTCTTCAAGTGACATTACCCGCTGATTGAAGTGATTAACTGGAAGAAGATTCTCTTTTTTTAGTTCATAAACAGATCAGTAGAGACTGATGCTCTTACAAACCCTTGGAAAACCACATTCAATTATGGATTTGGGTTCAAGGAATTTCTTTAAATGTCTTGAATATTTAAGACTGAATCAATAAATGGAATAATAAATGCGATTCGAATGCACTAAATTGTTTGAGATTTCTTTTGAAAAGGTAGTACTAAATTTTCGTATTTTCTTCGAGGCAAACAAAAATGAGACGTTTTTTTTTTCATTTTGAAGGAAATACTTTTGTTTAGATTTGTTACTTTCACTTTATAAAAATCAAGTACATAATTTTCCTCCGCTTTTCATTCACATTTGTTTTATCATCATTATATTACTTTTTCCGATTCTTCTAGTTATGGTGATAAGCTACAGCAGTAGTGACTATAGCAGTAATTCAAGATTCCGTTTTAATACAGTCAGGTGCATTGATCTATTTTTTCCAAATTTAAATAAAATTAATAAAATTCTAAAATACAAATAAACAAAAAAAATATCATGAGGTGAAATCAATATTTCAGTTACTTTTCGTTGTTAATTCTGAACGCAATGCAACTGGTGAAATACTAAAATCTTGGCCTTTTCTATGGTTCAAATAAATTCCTTCTCTGAATAATTTATGAGCTCATTCGATTCATAATTAATCTTCTCTCTGAAATCTTAGCATCTGACAATGATATTACATTGATATCTCAAATATGAAATCAGCTGTCGTATTAAATACTAATAGCCTAAGTGAACATCAATATGGGTTTCGGGAAGGAAAAGCAGTAGATTCAGCCATACATGAGCTAATAAAGAAAATTCAAGCCGCAAAAAGAGAAGGAAAGCATGCCTTAGTGCTCTCTATCGATATAAAAGGAGCATTCGACAACTTGCAACACAAAGCAATCCTTAAGAGTCTGGATGCCACCACCTGTCCATTAAACATCAATAGACTCTTTTACAGCCTCCTCGAAAGCAGGAAAGTGACCCTATTGACTCCAGAAGGCAGAGCTATGAAAGACCAGAAACAAGGTTGTCCTCAAGGATCATGCAGTGGTCCAGCTCTGTGGAACCTCGTAGCCAACGAAATTCTCAAGCAGGTCTGGCCAGAAAATATTCATATCCAAGCCTTTGCAGATGATTTTGTAATAGTTATCGAAGCGAAAAAAATAGCCTTGAAAGAGAGACCCAACTTGTAATAGCCCAATTTAATGCCTGGTGCTCCAATAATCAACTATCCATCTCCACGGAAAAAACAACCCATATTTTGTTCAGTAAAATCGCGAGAGGCCCCAGAGTCACTAGCATTGATCTATTTTTCATAAGAGGAATAAGGAATGGAGACATCATAAAGAGATCTAAATCTTTCAAATATCTAGGAATTCATGTTGCTGATCAATTAAACTGGCTGGAACATTTAAAAAACAAGGAGAAAAGGCCCTTAAAATGCACCAAAGTCTCAAAAGAATCGCTGGCAACACATGGGGAATCTCCCAGAAACACAGGAGAGTTCTCTATAAGACAGTGGTTGAGAGAATGCTCGCGCATGGCTCCTCAGCGTGGTGTCTAAACCCAACTTACAGAATGAAGAAGAAACTCATCTCCATTCAAAGATCCTTTCTTCTCTACATTTCTGGTGCATATCGCACAACTCCATCATCAGCTCTACAAACCATTCTCGGCATCCCGCCCCTAAACTTGCAATTACAGTTTAAAGCCAGATTAACATCGATATATCGCTTAAGAATTCCTCTTGCGCACAACATAACAGAGATTCAACCAGAAGAGCTAGAGGTGAAAGCAACTGGCTGGTCAACTCACCCCTCACAGCATCTCAATCCCACCCAAATCTCATTGGAAGAAGGAATAATTATAACTCAAATGAGAAATATCAGCATCTTCACAGATGGCTCAAAAACAGAACATGGAGTTGGAGCTGCGTTTTGTGTCCTGATAAATGATTCCTGGTCCTACCAATGGTCTGCCAAACTTAATGACAATAATACCGTTTTTCAAGCTGAACTCATTACACTACAGTAAGCAGTAAAATAAGCATCACAGTTTGCAAACAACGACACTTTTAAAATATATGTCGTTAATAGAGCTAGCATCATGGCATCTTCTAATCCAAAGAGTACAAACCAAATAGCAAGAGAAATTTTTGGTATCTTGCTTACAAAACCAAAAATACAGATCTCATGGGTTAAAGCGCATGCTGGAAATTTAGGCAACGAAAAAGCAGACCAACTAGCAAAGGACGCAACTCGAAATGGACAACATTATATGCGAACAAAACTTCCCAAACCATATATAAAAGCCCTGTTCCGGAAAGACATGCTAGAAGAATGGCAAGGATGTTGGTGCAATGGTGACACAGGCAGGAAAGTCTTCAATATTCTGCCTTCAGTCAATCTTTATCCTACAAACTGGATCAGAGAGGATATTATTTTCTTCTCAGAACACGGCCCTTTTCCTGCCTACCTTAAAAGGTTCAACCTGTCTGAGAGTGACCAGTGCAGTTGCGGTGGGACTGGTATGGCACTTCATTATGCCACAGAATGTATTCTCACAATCTCTTGGCATATGAAGAAACTATCACCAAGCCATGAACTGGAATGGCTGAGAAGAGTCGCCAGCAACCGTCTATCCAGGCAAAAAATTCATCACATAATTAAATTCATAAGTGGAAATAGAAATCTGTTCTCACCTTCCTAGTCCTCAACAAGTTTCATACTCAAAAAGACTGAGGATAAAAACAAGCAGTTTCCTATGATAAACTAACATCATAACTCATGTTAAATTTCAGCAAATAATAGTGTCAAACCATTTTTAAAAGAAGAAAATCTCTGTAAACTTTTCTCATTATCATCCCATTTTCTTGTAAATTCTGAAAATAGTTTTGTTTTTATTTTATTTTTCTTACTGTATATTTATTAATTAAAATAAAATTCCCGTAACATGCCCACCAAACCGTGAAGTCACCAGAATGGTCACAGATACTGGGGTATGAGACGGCGATCTGCTCTGTCGTATTAAATAATTCCCACTTAGGTCCTTCTTATTCTTCTTCTGAAACCGATTTAGTATTAAAAATTAATAGTCAGGAAGCGTTTCACGGATAATAGTTTTGAAACACATTTCATAATTAACGATATAAACAGGAATATATAATAACAAAAATAAGCAATGGGACATTTTAAAAAGCAGAAATAAGGTTAGTTATCATATGCATATAGATGCAAACACATTGAACTAAAAATCTTGTAACTATCGTCAATTCTTTTTGAAGTAAAATGCAAAAGCTTGTTGAACTGATGTCAAAAATAAAATCTGGATCAGGAAACTTTGTCAAATTTGTAAAGTTCATACAAAAAATTTAAAATATATAAGTGTAATTTTTTGAGTTTAAACTATTCAGATTCGATGGAGAATGTGAAGCAGTTTCATAGAAAAGTATTAATGCTGCGATTAGATCATTGATTTCAATCGTGCTCTGCTCTGCGATGTCTATTGCAATCGCCGCTGGTCGTGAACCCCTTTCCACAAACAGGGCATTTATAAGGTTTTTCCCCGGTATGAATACGGATGTGTCTCCTGAAATTAGAGCCAAGAGCAAATGTTTTCTGGCATCTATCACACGCAAAGGGCTTTTCGCCCGTGTGAGTCCGATAATGCTTCTGGAGATCTCCTTTTTGAATAAAATCCTTTCCGCATCTATCACACACAAAGGGCTTTTCGCCAGTGTGTATTTTGTAATGCCGATTGAATTGTCCTTTATCAGAAAATAGTTTTTTACAAACTCTGCACTCGAATGGTTTATCGCCAGGATATAATCGATAATGATTTTCAACTCTACATTCCCCTTCAAAATATTTAGAACAGATACCGCAAAAGAATGTTTTCTTATGGGGTCGTATTCTTGAAGGTCCTGCTAGTGCAATGCAATCTTTCATGGACGAGATTGATTCTTTTATATTGACAGCCATTTTCTCGCATTTATTAGAGTCTTCGGCAGTAATTTCAGTTCTAATATTCTCATATTTTAGAACCCTTGAAGTTTCAATTGTGCTATCTTTAGATTCTTTATGTATCTGTGGAAAATCAGAATTCAATAGAGAATTCTTGCTTCCAGTTAACTTTTTCTTCACAGAAAGAGTTCTTTTAACAACACGATCGGGGGAATACAGAAACAATTCTTTATCATTATATAATGATTTCCATTTCCTCTCTTCATGAGACTTTCCGCTTTCGTTATTAAGTTTTTTAGGGGATATGTTTGAAAGTTTTGATTTATCCCTCTTTTGCTCGTATGAAAGGCCAATAATAATTTTTGTTTTCGTACAGGCTGACTGCGACTCTCTTTCCAAATTGAAGTCGCTTTCAACATTTTCCGGCGTTACGTTTACCGATGTATTTTCATTATCTCGCCCATTATTATCAGCATCCTGTATTGAAGCACCATGCAGATTTCTTATCTGTGCACTCTTCTTGTTTACCCTGAATTTCCATTTTCTTCTTGAATCAAGCACTGAAAAGATTTTATGAATATTTTCATTTTGTGATGCATTAATTATCGATGAATTTTTAATATCAATTTGTCGAACTTCTGGATGCACATTCTCAACAGTATCCTTCGAATTATCCTCAATTGTAACACTTGTATCATCATTGTTTTTATCCTTTTTCTCTGATTCTTCAAATAATGGCAGTGTGTAAACGTTCTCATCGTTCTTATAAAAGAGACAGGGATGATTCTCGTCGTAATTCAATATTCTATAGCACAATTGACACAAATAACGCGCCATTAATGCATTAATATTTAATTTTAAGAATTGCGTATCCTGAAACGTGTGCAGGAAACCGCTAATAATTCGAAGGAATCGAGTTTTGAGTTTCTCAGTTATATATTGCTGTAGACGTCATTGCTGATGTCATAAAATTTGTGGATTTGCTATGATTAAAATAGAAGCAATCGATTACCGAAATAAATTTTGATTCGTTTCATGAACATCATTCTAAAGCATTTTCTCCTAATAAAACCACCTTCGTATTATTATAATATGATGTCAAGTATATGAAATTTAAAACTAGTTTTTTTGTTACTTAATGCATTAGCTGTCTTGTATTATATAAGTAAATTAAATGATATGTAAATATTAATTTCTGCTTAAATAAAAAAAATTAAAATAGATTTAAAATGGAAGCTGATGACATAATTTAATCACAACCGTTTTTAATATTAGTTCGATTCATGATTTGAATTTGCCTCTCTGAATATAGGTTCACCTTATTTCCTCTTATTTTTCTTTATTTCTTATTTTAACTTATAAGATTTTTTTCGAATCAAATCTGATTCTGTTAATCTGGTAACGAATGTAATTAATTCCTTTGCACTCAAAACTTATTTCACATATTTTCTTGTGATTCATAAGAATATAGATAAAAACCGAAAATAGTTTTGAATGCAACTTCAGTGGTTCAAACCGTTAACAGTTGCGGGTCATTTATACAAGGGTCCATGCAACACAACTTAATTTTTTATCTGTATTTACGGGTAATAAATGGTGTTGTGCTTACATCTTATACGGGTAAAAATCTAAGATTCGGATCAGAATAATTCGAATCGAATAATTCTGTTGTTCTTCCAGGTTTTCGAGCATTACTTCAACCTCTTTATAACTGATTTGCCGGTTTTTCAATGACACTCTTTTTTAATATGGATACATTACAGTTTTGTGGGAAAATCCTCTATATCCTCGTGTTCTCAAATCACATTCTAAATACAGTGTTCCATTTAATGAAATACAGAAAAATACAGTATTTCATCTCCAAACCTATGCATAAGATTATACATTTACGAAGCATCGATGATGCAAAGGATTTGGTGTGAAAGATTAACTTAAGTGACATATACAGATATGAACTGACCAAAGTTCTTTAAAATGTTACGTTTGTGATTAAGGCAATTCACTGAAGTGGAAAAATGAGAAACCTCTTCGAATTGAAAGCGGAGAAGATCATTTTTAACGAGCAGATTGCTTCCTACAATTCATGAGCAGAAATCAATATATAATGCATTTCTAAGAAAAAGTAATTAGATTTTTTTTCAAGACATGGATTAAGGGATAATGCTGAAAGTATTAAAACAAACACACTTTTTATCGTCAAAATTTTTTTTGATAAAGAACAAGAATATAATTATGAAATTAATGCATCCCTCCAATTCTCATGAGCCATTCAACCACATTTCGGCAGTATATTTTAAAAAGGTATATAGGAAGAGATAAAGAAATTCTTTCTCTGAATTCAGATAATAACCTGCAATCCTACGAGCAATTACTGCGATTTTAATTGAAAGGGAATTATTACATGATTTGGATGCAGAAATAAGTATTGGTAAATTTGTACAATTATCTACAGATCTATAAAACTAGATGACGTTTCTATAAAATAGCAAAACGCATATGTAAAATATTTCTATACTTTTGAGCTGTTGATCAACGGCAATATGAAGTATTCCTTAATAATGGTGAAATAGGTTGAAAATTTCCACTTTATTTTAAATTTGTTCAAAAAAATTCTCAAATTTATAATATAAATCAAAAATATTAGTAGCAAAACATATATGAACACACTTACTTCCTTAAGTATGTGTAATATTTTTATGCTGTAATCTTTCTATTTATCTATATCTTCTTTCTCTTTGTCTTTACTTATAAGAAAGCTCAATGTGCATTTATCTGTTGGCGCTCTACAGGCCAGACCGTTCGACCTACAGCTACCAAATTTGATACATGTATACATTGGGGGCCGGAAAAGTGCACCTTGTTGGCTTTTTTTGAATTTTTAATTAAAATTTTAATTAATTGAAAAACAAGCGAAATTTTGAAGTTCATCCGCTATAACTACCAAAAATATTACAACACAAAATTGATTTTTGCATCAAATTAAAGCTGAAAAAATTAGCTTTTCAATGATGCTGATGTTTTGACCTATAAATTCAAATTCTATTTTTAATGAATCTTTAAAACTTTTGATTTAATCGTATTTTTCATTTAATCGTAATAAAATAAATAAAAATATATTGCAAAAGTGCGATAATTAAAACTAAACAAGAATTTTTTAAAAAGAGCACCAAACGATAATCATCTCAGCACGAAATTAATTATTTAAAAGTAAGAAATCGTAAACATTTCATAGAAACGAAGAACAAAAAGCATATAATAAGAAGTTGATGGAAAGTAAAATAAACTCTTAATTAATTCCGTTGAAGTAAAACCTTTCTACTTTCGTGCTCTTTTTACTTTTTAATATTGTAAGACATGGATTTTAATTGTTACATTTAATCATATGAAGAATATACATTGTGAAAATCAAAGAATGAATGTAATGAACCTTCGCATTTTAATTACTTCTGCCGAAATAAAAACGCATCTGCTTTCAAAGAAGCATATGTAATAATAAAATTATACTGTTAGGAACAAGTCAGCTTTTTAAAAACATATCTACTTTCAAGCTTCTAAGATATGTACTACTACTACATATCTTAGAAGCAATCGCAATGATTAATAATTCCATTCTGATAAAAGCAGGTTAAAATATTTTTTTGCCGCATTTCGAAGACCAAATCTAACCAAAAAAATATCATGTTTTCACATGATAAGAAATAAATCAACTATCACTCCAAATTAAATATGTAAAAATGTAATTTTCAGCACATGCCGGAATGAAATGAAACAAATATTAAACATGATATTTTTAGAATGTAACTGCATGGAAACGTTTTCTATGGTATTTTAGTATACATATATTACTAATTCAATTAAACAGTTTTATTTAAGGCAAATATGACTTAACATCTACAAGACATTTTCTACGATCAGAAACCAACAGCTAATTTGCAAACTTTTTGTAATAGACATACATGATTATTTTATATTATAGATATCTTTACTAAGCGCAATATATAATTATATTCTTAGCAAACTGAGGTAAAAAATGCTAATGAATAACGACTTTTAAATGTTTACATATATCATATACTTTGTGAATCATATTTAACAAAATATTCTTGAGACACTAAGACCCTAAATAAAAAAGTGTTATTAAGTTTCAATATCGCTATTCTATAAAAACAGGCGACTTTAGATCATTTTATCGACCATCTGAAAGCCATTAAGGTTTGTCAAGGGTCATTCATCTAGATTATGAAAATGTTGATTGTTCTAATCTTGAAATATTCAGAACTGAATAAAAGGGTCAGATATGATCGCAAATGATAGAAAAGTTTATTTATTTATTTAGAAGCTGAAGCATAAAGAATATTTTACAGAATGTGAATCTATAAAATTAAAGGACTGGCTATAAATTTAAACTTAATACTTTTTTTAAATATATTTATAAACCAAAAAAATATAATAATATTGTTGAGAGCATTTATATACATCTAAATATAAAATTAAAAGCTGAAGGTTTCATTGAATCCTTGAAATGTTTGCTGCCTTTTTTTTAAGTATCCTAAATTATGAAAATTTATAATATATCAATTTCTACAGTGGATGTAAAAATTCAATGTCAGACTATTCTACTTCCAGTTATCAGTTTTATTTAAAGGCATGCTTGGATTGAGGGAAGAGTTCTTTATATTAAGTGCACCTCCATCATTTCCACTTTAATTTAAAACTGAATTTTACGGGCGCTGATAGAAAACCAGAGAAAGATGCAGAGTTTAAAGATCAGGACAGCTTAATTCCTAGATACTAATATAAGTGAATTTTATGACTATCAAAATTTGAAACTTAAAAATATGTTGCTGAAAAAAAACCTATTATGAGATAAAAAGGTACAGAAAAAAAATAATTGAACATTTTAGCCGGCATTAATACTGGTGAACCAGCTGGTCACCATAGGCGACTAGTCAATAATATATCGAAAATAATTTTGAATTCAGAATAAATAGTGTTAATGGATCAGTTTTATATCAGGCAATAAAATACGCATACATATCTATATTAATAAAAATGCAACTCGAAATGCGTTGCTAAGCGCAAAACTAGAGAACGGCTCGACCAATTCGGCTAATTTTTTTTAATATTTTCTGAAAGACACGAGAATGGTTCTTATGGAGAGAAAAAATTAAAAAACTGCGTGGAAAATAGTTAAAACGACACTTTTTTTACTTTCCCGCCAAAAATCTTCATTTCCTTCCCCTCACACTAACTGAGATAGCAGGAAGTAATAAATTATGATTTGTTTAGAAAGAAATACGCGAAGTCAGTTGGTTTTCATTCATAGATAACGGGATGTTTAAAAGAGAAAGAAAATAGTTGCTTTTATTATTAGTCGGTATGAATATTTAATTTATGCCTGCTCGAAATAAAGTCTGGACAGGGAAGAAAAAAAAAGAGAAGAAATAAAAGAAGGGTGTGTGTGTGTCACCATTATTTCCTCTGTGCGCGGCATTTTCCAAGCTGTTTTTAAAATTTTGCGTCTCTTCAAAATCATTTGTGTCTTTATTTGTTTAGTGTGTTTACATTTATGAAAATTTGAATCTCATTATTCTATAAAAACGTAGAATTTTAGACCTTTCCCTCCACCATTTAAGTAAAATATCAATTCCGGGAAAATCATTGCTCGGATAGAAAGAGAAAGATGAGTAGGACAATGAACAGAACATCTGATGAGAATAATTCTATTAATGAATTGTATGATTATCAAAATTTATTTGGTTTAAAAATATTTTGGTGAAAAACCTGTTATGAGACACAGCTACATAAAATATTATATGAAAATTTTATCGAGCATTAATACTGGCGAACCGACTGGTCGCCAAAGGCTGCTAGTTTTGTAAATATATATGCACGAGTATATATGTGTAATCTATTGCCTCCAGTTGCAGGCTAGTAAAGAATATTTTTAATTCCAGTCCAAAACTCTATCTCTTATCACTGCTCGAATGATAGACATGTCCTCGGAAACAGATCAAAATATCATTAAAAAATAAAGCGTGCTTCCAAAGATGTTGATAAAATTACTGTGTACTAATTTTATTTACTTGAAGTATTCTGAGAGAAAGCAATAATTTTATATTTATCAAAGCCAGTATTTCAGTATTTAATACATACAAGTATTATTACTTTATTTGTTTATCTTCTGAATTTTATCTCGACGATGAAACTAAATTCAAATACGGATTGTAATCTTTTATTGAGCGTTTTTTTTCGTAAAATAAGGCAATTTTAGTAAGTCCGTGAAAATAAATTAACAAAATATTTATATTTAAAAATAAATGCCTCTTAAATATATAAACCATTTTTGATTGCTAGGGATGCTTAGAAATATAATGAGTAAATTAGAGGAATCGTGAAATAAATTCTATGATAAATAAAAATCATCAGATGTGTTCGAATTCTCATCCAAAAAATAGCACAAAAATGGTTAGTCTAAGGCGTCATTCATTGCAATCAAAATGAATATAAATGAATGATAATCTGGTGTTAGCTTTAGTAATAATTCAATATTGAAATTAGAATCAGATTCTAGCACAGAAATTTTTATAATTGCATAAAACAAATGTACTGCTTTTAACTATAAGAAACGAATTCAGTATTTGGTCTACATCAAAGTACTAAATTTCAAAAAAAAAATTTAAAAATCTAATTCCCTGAACTGTATCTGCCTGACTGGTCATGTACTGGAAAAAACCATAACGGCCCAAATATAAAGGAGCTATTTGGATAAAATCTAAAGAAGTGTTTTAGTATATTTCTTTATTACTTTTTGAATGATATTAAAGAATTGAATGTGTGCTTTTTTGTGCATATGTATGGAAATAAATAGAATAACTCAAAAATGTAACCATTTATATAAAACGAAATGCGTTTGGTATGTGTTCTCAGATATATACCAAAAATCCATGCTGTGCATCTAATTTTGGTTTTTACCGCTTGCAAAACTGCATTCCATCTATTATTATGAAAAAAAAACGAATGTGAGAAACAGTCTTATATTCGTTCAGGAAACAAAATAGCTCAAATCGTTACCAGAATAACAGAATTAGATCTGATTCGAAAATATATCGCGTACGTTTAAAGAAGACATAAAGGGAAAAAAGAATTTTGGATCTTCGTATAATCAGAGATTCACATTCGGAGCAATTGTAGAATTAAGATTTTTTAAAAGTAATGGTTAGATCATATCAAAGTTTAATAATCGAAATCTATTTCAAAGATTTCCTTTTAAGCAGATATTAATATTTTCAAATCATTTCATTTGATAACTAACATATATCTCAATATAATTTTAAATTCGATATAAGCAAATATTGTGTTAAAATCTTATTCAGGTCTTGATTTAAGGAGAGAAAGCTCTAGCATGTTGTTCATGAAACGTAGGAAAAAGTAATTCTAATCGATTCAAACCAGTTTAATCGCAATGAATCTTCAAATTTTAAGGCATCATCAATGAAACCTACAACAATAATTGCTACGAATTCTTGAAATCTTGATTCCTTCAAGTCATCGGCCAATTTTCGTGTACGTTTAAGAAGAGATGTTATTTTTATTTGAATACTAGCCGCCTTTGGCGACCAGTCGGTTCGCCAGTATTAATGCTCGCTAAAATTTACTCGCTAATATTTTATGTAGCTGTGTCTCATAACAGGTTTTTCACCAAAATATTTTTGAACCAAACAAATTTTGATAATCATATAATTCATTTATAGTATTATTTATTATTATTTTCTTCAGATGATCTATTTACTACACTACTCATCTTCCTCTTTCTATCCGAGCAATGATTGTCCCGGAATTGATATTTTACTTAAATGGTGGAGGGACAGGTCTCAAATTCTACGTTTTTATAGAATAATGAGATTCAAATTTTCATAAATGTAAACACACTAAACAAATAAAGACACAATTGGTTTTTAAGAGATGCAAAAGCTTAAAAACAGCTTGGAAAATGAATCGCACAGACGAAATAATGGTGACACACACTTCTTTTCTTTTCTTTTTTTTCTATCCTTTTTTTTTCTTTACTACTTTTCTTTCTACAAACCCATTTTCCCTTTTGTTATTGTTTTTTTTCTTTCAAGTCCAACACTTTACTTTGAGCAAGCATAGATTAAATATCCTTACAGACTAATAATAAAAGCAACTATTTTCTTTCTTTTTTAAATATCCCGTTATCTACGAATGAAAACCGACTGACTTCGCGCATTTCTTTCTAAACAAATCATAATTTATTACTTCCTGCTATCTAACTCAGTTGGTGTGGGGGAAGGAAATGGAGATTTTTGGCGGGAAAGTAAGAAAAGTGTCATTTAAACTATTTTTCACGCAGTTTTTTAATTTTTTCTCTCCATAAGAACCATCCTCGTGCCTTAACGAAAATATATTTCAAAAAATTAGCCGAATCGGTCAAGCCGTTCTCCAGTTTTGCGCTTAGCAACGCATTTCGAGTTGCATTTTTATTAATATAGATTAATGTATTAATGGCTCGATACTGGTGTCATCTTTGTGATAGAACAGTGTACTTCAGGTAAAATTCATTCTTGTTTCTTTTATAAGGACGATGGCAACGTGTATACACTACCACGGCAAGAAGAATCGGACAAAAGAGATGAAAATAACGATTACATTGATGAGAGTCTATATCCATATATTCAACTAAATGATATTAAAAAATCTGCACTGATGACTGCATCTCTAAGTAAAAATATTCATAAAGTTCTGTTACTGCCCGACTCAAGGAAGAAACGGAAATTCAAGACAAAATCGAAGAGTGCTGAAATGGAAAATCCGCATGATACGTCAATAGTGGACGCTGAGGAGAATCATGAAAGTGCATCGATAAACGTTTCACCGGAAAAGAATGAAAACGGTTCTCAACCGGCTTCTTATTTTGCTCATAACAGCGGACCTGGTTATGAGCAAAATAACGATGGTACAAAGGTTTCAAACTTATCCCCTGGAAATGTGGAATATCTCTTCAGAAATAAAGAATGTGGAATGTCTCTTCAGGACAGCAAATGGCAATCTTTTAATAATGATGTAGATTTGTTTATGGATTCCCTAAATCGTGTTATGAAAAACGATCAAACAAAAATCAACTATATTTCGGGAACACAGAAATCTCTGATCAATTCTGATTTTTATCAAGGAAATAAGGAACCGAACGATGACATTATAGAAACTTCAAAGGATTTACAAAATGAGCATATTACAACTGAAATTATTTCAGAAGATTTCAATGAATGCGACAAAATGTCTCCCAAACGAGAAAGAATCAATCTCTTCCATTAAAAATGATATTGCAGTAGTAAGACCTTCAAGATTACGACCACATAACAAAAAATTCATTTGCGATATCTGCTCTAAACTTTTTCGGAATGTAAAGTTGAACATCACTATCGATTACATCCTGAATGATTACGTCCTATATGAACTCTCCAAATTTGACAATGTTTATGATATGAGATTTTATTTTTCTAATATCAGATCAACAAGCTTTTGCATTTTACTTCATGAGGAATTGATGATAGTTGCAAGATTTTATCAATGTGTATAATGTGATAAAATCTTGCAGATTTATCATATTATACACATTGATATAGATATACGTATATATACATATACGTAGAATACATATACGTATTGTTACAAGTGGGCGAGCGGCACGAAAACTCGCCAAAGATGGCGACGTTTGGCGAGGAGCCTCGCGCCAGCTTGATTGGTTTGGCGAAAGGAATAGTCTAGTAGCCGCTAGATTGTGCGCGTTGTTTTGAGAATTTTCACGAGATTTGGTGCACGCGCTTTTTCGGCTATATAAGGACGAGTAGCCGGAGCGAGTAGTTAGTTTTCTCGCCAACTCACCCACCCCTACTCCTCAACAACTACTACTTAAGGGCCTGCAGAACTGTTCTAGTCCACTTCGCAGACGGTCACGTATGTAGCTGAAAGCAACGTGGAAGCATTTCATCATGACTGGGGATAAGCCCCTGCCGGGGCTAGGAGCCCCAATAATCCAACCACTAGCGAGTAGTTAGTTGAGAGTTTGCTCTGAAATAAAAAGCGTCTCGCTGATCTAGAGGATTTGTTATTAGTGAGCTGTGTTTGCGTTTGCTGTTAACGCTGTGTTATTGAGTTCGCTGTTGCTGTGCTATACTATAGCTGTTTTGCAAACTGTGTTTATTGTGCGTAAGGCTTGCATTTACGCTGCAAGTGACTGATTATTGCTGGATTGTATTTATCTGAATTTGTTACTCTATCAATTATCCTGTAAATATCTGTAAATAGTTGTAAATAAATTTGTTTTGTGCTGTCCTCAAATAAAGTCCACTCAATCCGAACCCGCTAAGCTAAAAACGTAACAGTATATATACTTATATATGCATATACGTAAAGTACATATACGTATATATACATATACGTAGAATACATATACGTATATATGTATTTAGTTATAGACATTATTTTTGCTTTTTAAAACCTTCCAGTGTTGATTTTGTTAATGTATATGCTTGTTCATATCCTTGACATTGAAGAAAATATCTCCATTCTTTCAGTTTTACTTCAGAATTAAATAATTTTAAAAGACAATAATATCGCTAATTTCCTTTTTAGTTTCTTGAATGATTTTAGCAAAACTTTTCAAAACAATTTATATTTCTCCAAATAATAGTAGCAATTGTAATATGGTCTTGGGATAGAAGAGCAACTGTAATAATAGATTGTAACGCTCCGATTTTAAATTTTTAATTTAGATCATAATACATAATTTATAAGTAAATGCTGCCTAAATGAATAAGCAGTTTTGAATTCTATAAATATTTAAAATTATAATGAAGAATATAAAGGAATAAATCCTATAAGAAGTAATAATCATCACACGTGCTTAAATACTTGCCTAAAAAACCAAAGAATTGTTAAATTGAAACCCCCATTAATTGCAAGCATAATGAGTATAAAATAATCATTATGCCTCGACGAAGCTCATATTAATAATTTACTATTGAATATAGAATCCTATTCTACAGCAGGAGATGTTTATACATAACCTAGAACGAATATATATCCTTTTAAAACTGAAAGTTCCACAAAAGTCGTCGTTTGGAAATTTTATAGGTATCCGAACACGTTTGGAGCATTTTGTTTGGAAAACTGGGAGTAAACAGACTTCAACCCTATTTTTGGGTGTAAGGCTATTAAAAATTAGCAATTTAATGTCAATAGTTATAATAAACTTTAATAATTTTTGAAAATAGGTATTTATAAGTATAAATTAAAGCATATTCTTAAAAAACTTCAAATTGGCTACTACAAGAATTATAACTTTCTTCTATCAAAACTTTTGCCAAAATACAAACATGTGATTTTCTAGAAAATGAATTACTTATATATATATATATATATATATATATATATATATATATATATACTAGCAGCCTTTGGCGACCAGTTGGTTCGCCAGTATTAATGCTCGCTAAAATTTGCTCGCTAATATTTTAAGGTTAGGGTAACGCTAAGGTTTTTCACCAAAATATTTTTAAACAAAATAAATTTTGATAATCAAATAATTCATTTATAGTATTATTTATTATTATTTTCTTCAGATGGTCTGTTCACTGTACTACTCATCTTTCTCTTTCTATCCGAGCAATGACCGGAATTGATATTTTACTTAAATGGTGGAGGGAAAGGTCTAAAATTCTGTTTTTATAGAATAATGAGATTCAAATTTTCATAAATGTAAACACACTAAACAAATAAAGACACAATTGGTTTTCAAGAGATGCGAAAGTTTAAAAACAGCTTGGAAAATGCTTCGCACAGACGAAATAATAGTGACACACACACACTTCTTTTCTTTTCTATCCTTTTTTTTCTTCGCTACTTTTCTTTCTATAAACCCTTTTTTAGCTTTGTTATTACTTTTTTTCTTCGCTGCCCAGACTTTATTTTGAGCAGGCATAGATTAAATATTCATACCGACTAATAATAAAAGCAACTATTTTCTTTCTTTTTTTAAACATCCCGTTATCTATGAATGAAAACCAACTGACTTCGCGTATTTCTTTCTACACAAATCATTATATATTACTTCCTGCTATCTAACTCAGTTGGTGTGGGGGAAGGAAATGAAGATTTTTGTCGGGAAAGTAAGAAAAGTGTCATTTTAACTATTTTCCACGCAGTTTTTTAATTCTCTCTCTCCATAAGAACCATCCTCGTGTCTTAACGAAAATATTTTTAAAAAAATTAGCCGAATCGGTCAAGCCGTTCTCCAGTTTTGCGCTTAGCAACGCATTTCGAGATCCATTTTTATTAATATAGATATTGTCGTTTTCAGCATCCTCCTTGTACTGGTCAACCTCGAGAGGTTGACCAGTGCATAACTGATAGATATTGGGAGGGTCATGTTTTGGCCAATAACCCACAATTCGCAGGGTCTCGTCTTCCCATCATGCCCCTGGTTTGAGTCCTCTACTCTGGCTTTCTTCCAGATTTGCTGTGATTGGACGTCTCCTTGCAGAAGCACGTCATCGCCAACTCAGACGCTAACGAGAAATGAAATAACTCATCAGTTTTAGGTAAAATGATTAGGCTTAAATGCCCTTACTTGTAAATGCAATAAAATTTAAAGATTCAATTACCTTTAATCTATATTAATAAAAATGCATCTCGAAATGCGTTGCTAAGCGCAAAACTAGAGAACAGCTCGACCGATTCGGCTAATTATTCGATTCGGCTTTTCATTTTAATTTTTTCGTTAAGGCAGGAGGATGGTCCTTATGGAGAGAAAAAAAATGAAAAAACTGCGTGGAAAATAGCTAAAACGACACTTTTCTTACTTTCCCGCCAAAAAATCTTCATTTCCTTCCCCCACACCAACTGAGTTAGATAGCAGGAAGTAATAAATTATGATTTGTTTAGAAAGAAATACGCGAAGTCAGTTAGTTTTCATTCATAGATAACGGGATGTTTAAAAAAGAAAGAAAATAGTTGATTTTATTATTAGTCGGTACGAATATTTAATCTATGCCTGCTCAAAATAAAGCCTGGGCAGCGAAGAAAAAAAGTAATAACAAAGCGAAAAAAGGGTTTATAGAAAGAACAGTAGTAAAGAAAAAAAGAATAGAAAAAAAGAAGGGTGTGTGTGTCACCATTATTTCGGCTGTGCGAAGCATTTTCCAAGCTGTTTTTAAACTTTCGCATCTCTTGAAAACCTATTGTGTCTTTATTTTTTTAGTTTGTTTACATTTATGAAAATTTGAATCTCATTATTCTATAAAAACGTAGAATTTTAGACCTTTCCCTCCACCATTTAAGTAAAATATCAATTCCGGGACAATCATTGCTGGGATAGAAAGAGAAAGATGAGTAGTACAATGAACAGAACATCTGAAGAAAATTATACTAAATAATACTATAAATGAATTATTTGATTATCAAAATTTGTTTGGTTTAAATATATTTTGGTGAAAAACCTGTTATGAGACAAAGCTACATAAAATATTATATGAAAATTTTAGAGAGCATTAATACTGGCGAACCGACTGGTCGCCAAAGGCGGCTAGTTATTTAAAAAATTACAAGCACGCGTACATTATATATGACCTTTTAATAACAGCTTTCAATAATATTAACTTAAATGAGTAAGACACAGAAAATACCTCTGAAAAAGACGCTGTCTCAAATACGCTTTGATTCCGTTAAAAAAATTCTTAAATTTCTTTATAAATGAAGCAAATAAGAATATTTTTTTTTACTACACACAACGATCATAATATTAAAAGTATGTACATATTCTTTATATTTGGTGTCAAAAATTTCTGACAAATAGTTATCGCCTTTGACTTTCAACAGTTATTTAAGCCGGCTTGCTGGCACAGAGGTAGCGCGTATTCCTCGTGTTCTGGAGGTCCCGGGTTCGATTCCCGGTTCGTTCATGGTTGTTCTTCTGTGTGCTATCTGTGGTGAGATGTGTGAATGTCCCCCCTGTAAAAAGTGGTTGTGCAAGCGAATGTGGTGAGTGGGTAGCAAAGTCGTACACTTGGCCCTAGTTGGCGCTACTCAAATACAAGAGATGCTTCATTCGGTTTAATCTGCTGCTGGGTTCAGCGGCGGGCTTGTCCATGACAAGTGCCATTTGACACAACAACAACAACAGTTATTTAAATAACCAGATTGAACCCGAATCCATTTGCTCCATAGCAGCAGGAATCCTAAATCTGTAGCTTAAATCCTGAACTTTTGACCTCCTGCGCTCACTTATTCACTAACGCGTTATGGTATCAAGCGATGATAAAATGACTTTCAAGTTAAATACATCAAGTCGAGTAAATTCCTTCCCAGGAGAAGGAGGCGAAGACATGATGATTTATTATCTCACAGGACGAAAGCTGGAAGATTAAATCCTTGGCACTTATACATAAAAAAAATAGTCTTCGAATCAACAACAAAAAAGAGAAATAAGTGAAAAGGCTGCAATTTAAAAAATATGTACATATAAATCAATTTTAGTTCCGCATGTTTTCTTTCTTTTTGAATTTCTAGTGAATAGTTTTATCTCAGTATTAGGAAGCCTATTCTTATTTCATTTCGATCTGAGATCGAAAAGTAGGGTTTTAGAAATGTAGATCTCTGGCTCTCCAATAATTCGTTCAATGATTCCAAAAGTCTGTTAAATGTAAGAAACGAATCAATGTGTAGTCTCCACCAAGTCTTGGAATTCTATAAAATTTAAATGAAATCTATTCTCAGGAAAGTCCCGCATCTGAGACCGAAAATTAAAGTTTTAGAAATATGTCTCTGTTTTAAGACATATTTGGAATCAATTTCTGGTTCTCTTAAAATGGGATACCTCCCTTGCCAAATCGATTAACTTCATTTTTTGAATTGTACTAAATTTTCATACAAAAGAAATTGATTGGCTCCTAACTAAACATATTCAAAACAAATTTCTCTAATAATAATAAGTATTGACACCTCTAAATGACAAAGTCTTTTTAACCATTGAATAATAAATAATTTATGTCAGAAGCCAATCTGATTAACTCCATACAATAATGTATTTATATCATAATTAAAATCTAATTAACCCGATGCACTATTTTGCCTCGGCTACTGAGATATCTGAAAGTTGTTCTTTTAATCTCGCTGTTCCACGTACTGTTATCGGTCTCATGAACTAAGCACGAAAAAAATAATGTAGAAACTAGTTGTGTTCGAACTGCCGCAAGAGCAAATACTTATAAATTTCAATTGTATTGTAAATTGTTTTTTTAATTAAACCATTATAATATTAAGATGGAAGATGTTAATAACAATTATTTGAGTAAGGAAAATAATGATTTAATAAGAATATTGAAGTTGCTTCAAAGTAAATCAATACAAGCTGAATGAATTGAGATGAAAGTTCTGGTAAGTGGACACAGTTACTTGTCTAATGACTCATAATTTGCTATTATCGAATCTGAAGCAAAAAAAAAAGTCAATATTATTTTTTCACCAGATGATTGGTATAGTATAATAAAAACCTTCAATAAGAAAGCGCCGGTTCATATAGTTCAAATAACGCATCAGGACTTTTTCTTTGCAAATACTTTTTAAAAAATTCTATCAATAACAAAAAGATATCAGTTACAAAGATAACACTAAACTGTCTCAAAATGCACTGGATAAAAAAAAAGAAAAATCGAAGCCCCACCTGATACAATTCAGGTGCGACTTTAACGAAGATGCCGAATTTAACGCCATAAATATAAGAAAAAATGTAGAAGGTATGACACTATATCTTAAAAACGTGAACCAGCCTTTACTGCATCCAACAGGCAGAACAGTGTGGAGAAGAAAGAGGAAAAATAGAATGTTGAAATTTATTCCCCCTCTTAAACACGAGTATCATAAAAAAAATTAAGGGCAAATCAACACGTTGTGAGTTTAAATACACCTAACAAAGATGACATCATTCATATTGATGAAAAATCTCTTTAAACAAAGTAATTGTAGCGTCAGCCTTATGACTCATAATATCCTTCGAGCTGAAGGGTCCCTTTTGCTCGATCGGTATGATACTCGACTACAGGCCCAAACGTCGCAGGTTCGTACCGTGACCTTCACTAGCCACATTGGTGACCTTGACAACACAACCTTCCACAAAGTCGTGGCGCCATCTACCAGCCAACAAAGCCGTCGCTAACTCAACGCACCAAAGTCGTCTCTCATTAAGCCTAACTCAAAGGAGTTCCATTAGTTTCAAATAGCGCAATAAAACAGTTAATACAATTTCAGATCATAACTTCAGAAAAGCTTGTTTAATTTTCCAAAAAAATCCTTAGAATTGAATATGATTTTTTTGTCTCTTTAGGCAGATATGATATTTATAGACTTCCAAAAAATATTTGCATATTTTCAACAAATTTGAAAGATCACAGCGTAAAAGTATTGTTAACAGTAAACAGCAGCAGTGAATTCGTATACGTAGTATAGACAAAGTTCAGTAATCAACAAAGAAATCTGAACTCGGGATTTTAAAGAATCTCCAAATTTTAGATATCCCTGAGTTCGAAACGTATGTTTTTGGAAAATGTCCGTCTGCCTGTGACAAAGACGACTCAAAAACGCTTTGAGACATACGGATGAGATTTGGAATACGATTTTTGCATCAAATTTGGAAATTTCTATCAAATTTTGAGTTAAAATCTCTTTAGAGAAAACCTTCTATAATTCGAGATTTAAACGAATCTCCATATTGTAGAC
>JAOUZG010034366.1:1371776-1404541 GCA_026289955.1 Argiope argentata | reverse complement strand
CACACACACACACACACACACACACACACACACACACACACACACACTTCTAACTTACAGCTTCACACTAAATATTAAGTTTGTGGAAAAATTATTAGCAGCATTTTTAAGCCAAAATTAATAAAAAATTATATGAATGAAATTTAATAACAATTGATTATTCATTGTTTTATTTAGTTGGATATACTTATAATTAAAAAAATTGATAAAAATTGTTGATTGGTTCGCCACATATAAATTGCCAAAAAAGGCAAACAATATAATGAAGTTTTACATAAATTACCAAAAAGACCAGTATATTATAAGCTTCTATGCATAAACCCATTTAGGCAATTTGGCATTATTATGCATTATTATACATTTATGCAATTTGGATTTATTTTCCATTGACTGTTTCCAAAATTTTACAGTAGCACAATTTCTATCACACTCAATTTTTTAATGATGACAGTTTTGTCACAGCTGTATAGACAAACTGGCAGATTATTAAATAATTGGTAGATTAATGCCAAAATTTCATACGTATTCAAAATTTCCAAAATTAATTTATGTACTAAATTTTAGTCACTTACGACTTTTTATAAGTCATTATATGTGTTCAGATTCATACAGATCAACAGACATACAAATTCCAATTAATTTCGTCGTTCATTTCGTTAGGTAAACAAACCACAAATCCAATTGAATCTAATTAATTCATTGTGTTTCTGTGATCATTTTCACAAACACAATTCTAGAATTGTATTCCTAGAATTCAGAAATTGCCCCAAAATGCATATATTTATCGAAAATCTGAGTTTTTCCTGTTGTAATATTTTCCCTTTGTACAAGATTAGCATGTTTATTTAAATTAATTAAATTAACATTTTGTTTCTTAAAGAAACGCTAGTACTATATTGGGAAGGGTCTCCTAATTTTGGACTGCAATTAGAGGACGAAGAGAGCACCTGATCTGGAGTCACCACTCACACCAGCTGGAAAATATTAATCCCCAAAGAATCTCATTAGCAGCAGAAGCAATGAATCGTTTCTTCGATGGAATCACGGCTTGAACTTGGAAACTCACTACACCGAAGCTGAAATCTTACCATCAAATAACTCAAATAACTGTGGCCTGTTTAAAAATGGTGAAAAGAGGGTGGTAAAATTTAAGCCTGAGCCGTTTTTGCCTTTAGTTGAAATAGCATCCACAAATAAAATAATATCTTATTCAAAGCAAATAAAAATACAAGCAAAAAAGACATTTTCCGATAATAAGATCAATTTTATATAAATATATAAAACTTGATAAAAAAAAATACACTTTTTGTAACGAAATTTTCTGAGACTCATTTTTATATTGATGTAAAATCAGTTTTAATTCAATATTTATTTCCCAAATAATATGATTCTTACTTGATCATGCTGCTGATTTTGTTAGCAGGGTATCAGGTAGTTCATCTTATAAAATTTTATATATCTTATAAAATTAACAGCATGCACAACATACCTTGAAAAAACTGAATAAAAAAAACAAAAAAAAAAAACTCAAGCCTACGTAATTAACTTTATATAAATGAAAAAATAAACAAATTTCTAAAAAAAAATAAATTTGAAAAAAAGTTACGGAAAGATGAAAACCAATTTTATAAGAGTGTCAACAGTAAAATATGCATAAGACTATAAGAAATAAATATATTTGAGAATTTTTTAAAAATTACTTGAAAGGTCTGGTTCTTGAATTATATTTGTTTTTAATATTGCATTAAATACTAATTTTTTCAATTGCTCAGAGAATGTAAGATAATAAAAAATGACACTAAATAAGCCATTAAATGTATACATAGTTAATTGCTTCTTATAGTTATAAGAGTGTAGTTACAGATTAAAAATATTCAGCCATTAAAATCAACACCTTGTGAAAAAAATTTCATGATTTTTCACAAATATATGGATAATTAAAAAAGTCATATTAATGATTTTAAGTCATGATAATAAAATTAGTTTTTTCATTGCATAAATATTAATTTCATTAAACTTCAAAGTCATTTCAAAGTTTTATTTTCAGCTTATAAGTATTTTTTAATAAACGAGTCATTTGGATTCTAAAAAAAGGTTTTCAATATTTCCACAGAACAAATAACTAGCATATTCTACTTATCTACTTAGAAATGAAATGAAAGAAATTTCTCTGGACTCTTTCTTACTGATATCTAATTAAATATGAAAAGAATATAGTATAAAAAATTGAAATGATTTCTACTTGGAATAACAGAACGAATGAATTTTTGATACTGAAATATTATTTGCCTTATTAAAATATTTTTGATACAAAATTCTATCTGAAGTAATCAAATGCCAATATATTATTATACGGAATATTATTCTATTAGACATATTTTAATAAGGAATTTAAGAATTCCTTAATACACATAAATATTTAAACATGTAAATAATCTGATTAATATATAAGGGTACTGTTATTCTTTTCCTTAGTGATATGAAGTTTAATCTATATGATCAATGAAATGTTAGCAAAAAGTATACGTCATTGTTTTTATTTTACATATATGTATATGACACTGGTAACTTCTTTTAGAGGTATCCATATAGTAGAAAAATAAAAATATATTTAATTTTATTAACATGCTTTGAGTATATTATAAAATAAACATTCATGAATCAAACACATTAGTTTTTTTTATTTAAATACATAGTGCAGAATATTTATTAATCTATGAAACGTTAATATCGTTTTTTAAATATAAAATACTCTTAAATTTTGTTCAGCAAATAAATTCAGAAAATACAAGTAATGAATGTATTTTGTCGATTATTTAGAAATTGTTTTCGATTTTTCGTGCTTTCAAACAGAAGCGTGAATTTAAAAAAAAATACCTAAAACTTTAAAAGAAAAAAAAATTATCCATAAGAAAGAACATAACATTCAATTATTTACAAATTAATCATGGGAAACTTTTAAATAGCTATTTCTTTTTTAGTCTCCAAAATTTTTAATAATCTAGTCCACAGCTTTGAAATTACAAAAAGAGCGAAATCCAAAAATAATCGCGCTTGCCAAGGTATTTAAAATCGTTAATATTTTTTTTAAAGCTTGAAATAAAAAGATTAAAATAAATTACCTTATTAAAATTTTAAGAGAAGATACATGCTCAAGCTTATTATTCTGCATAAGATAAGTCGTATTAAATTGATCATACAACTTATAGAAATAGATATCTATTCCTTTTTCTAAATATCTTATCTCGCATTTGTTTAAAATATAAACAAAATCCATTTATTTTATTTTGTTATAAGCCCTGGAGTATTTTAAAACAATTTTAAGAACTAATGTTCTTACGCAAATAATTATCTTCCTTGCAATTATTTGAGGAAGAATATTTTACAAGATAATTTCTTTATTTAATCAGAAAGACAATGCAGCTTACAAAAAAAGTCTTAAATCTTGATATAAATCAAAGAAAGGGAATATGGGAATTTATATAATAAGGGAAATACTATGCAATTCTATCACATACGTAAGTACTTTTTAAAAATTATTTAATAGTCGTCTTTGACGACCAGTTGATTTTTTTGGATTAATGATTGATAAAAATTTTAATTAAATAATTTGTGTAACTTGGTTTCAGTGTCTTTCAAAATAAAATGTTATAAAATCAGGACATATATGTAAACCATGAACTTTTAAAATAATTTCATCATCCTCTTTGTTAGGGCATGTAATCATCTGACTCCTTGAATACAACTTAACGTAATTAATTACATAGTTTGAGAATGTTTAAAATTGAATGTTTAATATATATATATATATATATATGAAGGTATTCGTTACCGAAAACCGAATCAAATTTTCAAATCGTAATAATTAACAATGGAAAATATTCTAGGCTGAAGTATCAGAAAGAATGAAAATAAATTGATTCTTCCTTTATAAATGGAATATAGAGTTGTAAAGTGTTATTTTTTGAATTAGAATTTTTAAAAAATCACACACACACACACACAAATTATTAACCATAAAATTGAGATTTTTGAAAAAAATTATATTTTTGGAATTTTAATATACAAAATTTTTTGTTGTAATATTTTCGGCAATTATTAGTAAAAATTGCAAAGTTTCGTTAATTTTTTAATTATAAAAGATTGAAACATTTTCTCTTATATATTAAATATAAAGTCTCCAAGTTATATTTGGTAACTTGGGTTCAAATAATAAGGCTTTACAATACCAAATCAACCTCAATGCCTCAGTCAAATGGTATAGTACACGTACACATATATCTATACTATTAATGATATTTAGATTTATTGAGTTATTATTTAACATTTTATGGTTATTTGTTCATAGGTCCTATTAGGCGTTTAATAATATCAATTTTTGCTGTGATAATATTAAACTTTAAAAAAAAAATATTTATTAAATTTCTGCACGTCTTCTTTGATAATTTTCCTAATCGCAATTAAATCCAGCAAAAAAAAATTAACAATGAGAGAACAAAATTAATTCAGTACATTTCTGTCTTACTTAGGTAACAGCTGATAAAATTTCATTTTATTTGCAAGTATTCTAATATATTTCTGCAGCCTTTTTCTTCTGCATTCTGCGATAAAAAGAAAACCCAGAAAAACAGAATTCGGTTCTCTTGGCCGCGTTCTGCATACATGAATATAAATCCGCTTCCTCTTGCGAAATTCGGAAAAACCTACAAGACTGGACTCCAGTAGATAATTTGATTCTGAATATATATATATATATATATTTATCATTCATCTGCTCCGTATACACTTACCAATTCTGTTTACCCAGCGGCGTTAACTCGATTTTGTTGCGCAAAAAGATCTCTTTCGATTTTCTCCCCCTCTTTCATATGTTATTATTTTATTTTACAAAAACCTATTTCCAAGTAGATTTAGCAATGAAACCAGTTCGAAATCTACGTATCAATATGAATATCAAATGGTCGACTTAAAGCATTCGTCCAAAATAAAATGCAAAAAAACTTGAACTAGATATATTTCGCAGTGTTATTTCGTCATTGCTAGCCTAGGCGTTTGCTTTTACAAGTTTCCATTTAGCACGTAGTTTCTAGTTTGCTTTGAGAAAATGGATATGAAAGTCAAAATCATACCCTAAGAGAAATATTTCTCGAAATACATATTTTTATAAATCAATGTAGAAGATGCAAAATTTTACATCGATTTTTCATGTTTCTTTAATTTGATGCTGGCGTATATAGTTTGTCGATATTAGGAATTCCAATATTCTCATCTATAATATAGTTAATGTAAAAATAGATTTTGTATGAATAACAATAACCATTTGACCTTGGTCATTTATAGAACACCAAAGGTAATCTTTTCTTTCAAGCTCTTTTAAACACAAATAATTACTTTAAAACAGTGGACTTTTGATAAATTTCTTTTAAATGCTAATTACTTTAAAAACAAATGATATCATAAAAATAGAAGTACAGTAGATGGACATTATTACTATTACTGAGTTTTATAATCGTCTGCGTTAAATTTCATTAATTTTATTTTTAAATTACCGATAATAAAGTAGTTTGTTGGCTTTTAAATGGGGAAATTTTGAATTTAAAAGGAGTATAAAATATTTATTTTTTACTTATTGCAATGATTGTGCATGCCTTGTGCTCTATAGTTTAGGCCGTATGAGATAGTGCTACCAAACAAGCCACAAATATATTTTGGTGTATGAGAATGTGCACGTAAGGGCGATGCTTAATTTTTTATTTAAATGTTAATTAAAAATTAAGTAACATTTTGATGTTTCTCCACTCATGCAATATCCTAAAGCATAATGAAAAAACGATTTTTACTTCCTTTGAAATGAAAAGAAAAATGGCTTTTTAGTTATTAACAGTTTATCTGGTTCATAAATATCAATTTATAATCATTTAAAAGTACTTTATCGTTACTTGCTTGAAAATAATTAACTTTAACAATTTTTTTAATACAAAAATAAAACTAAACGTGTACGAAACCTTGCGTCACTTCAGCTTTTATCAACTTCTTTTTATGACGTTGACAAAAGCTCTAATTAAAGGATTAATTTAACTCTTAATGCAAAATAAACTTTAAAACTCGTAATCTTTTGGTAGGTTTCTGTAAAAAATGAAATAAACATTAATTTTCTAAACGGTTTAGAGCAGGAAAACGTTTCCACATATTTTTATAATATCTGTACAATTAATTCAATAATCCTATTGGAATTAAGGAAAGTATGTCTTATTCATATATGTTGGATATTTCCTTTAATTAAGCACCAACGTCTAATACCTAAACAGTATTAGGTAAATACATCTAATAAAAAATTGTCTAAATGAAGTAAAGGATATTATTTTAAGCAGTTTGAGACATTAAATACTTTGATGAATTAATAATTTCTTATTTTATTCATATTCTCTGACTTTTTTGTCAATTATTTTTGAGACACTAACATTTTAAATATAAAGTCCTATTCTAATGCGAATCACTTGCAAGAGTGGTATTCCCAAAATTTTCTCGCATACTCTCTTTACAAGAGAGCATGTGAGATCTGTTACCACAGAGAACATCTTGCAAAGCATTGGCATGCAATTGTTATGAAATGCTAGTTTTTGTCGTGAATTTAGCATTTTTACTTAATTTAACGTGTCCTTTTGTAAGAATTATTGGCGATTAATTCCAGACATGTGCCAATAGTATACGAAAATCAAATTTGTGGTTTAGATATGTATTTCTCAACTTATTTAAACAAAACTTTGACAATTAACAGCACTTTTAGTCACTAAATAGCATGCTTAATTAATTGCGTTTTTGAGTTACCGCGTTTAAATTTTTTCAGACAGACCCTTCAAACTTATAGTTCCAATTGGTTCAAAATTTTATAGGTGTCTATACTATAGATATTAACTCTGTATACTAAATTTTTTAATGTAGATCTTTTCATTTTGTTGTTATCGTGGTAGTTTATGTTCGAATATAACAATTCCTTCTGAACAGATTTTACTCAAAATTTGATAGAAAATTTGGTGTAAAAATCGTATATCAAATTTCAACTGAATTGTCTTTATCCCTGACAAACAGACATATTGATGAATATTTCCCTAAAATGTGATTATAGAAATCAGGGAGTCTCTAAACATTGAATGAATTCGATCGAACTTTTTGACATTTTGTCTGTACTACACATACGAGAAAGTAAAGCTGAAGGAGGTGTAAAAATTTGAAGGCCACTCTTTTATAAAAGTGTTGCTTTTAATCGTCTCAAATAAAATACTCCAGTAATCGCCAAGTGTTTTCCAAGGCTTATTAATCTAAAATTATGAACATTTTGATTATATTACATCAGTGATATTAAAAATCTCGTAATTTGATCAGAATTGTTCGAGAAAGGGGGTGTATCATTAATATTTCACTGAATATGATTTCTTCTAACAAATAAAATTTCTATAATTTAGTCTTCATAATTTTTTCAAATGAACTGAATTAAAATAAAATACTATTAAAAACGAAATTTTAATTTCTTTGAAAATACAATTTAAAACAAAAATTTATGATAAATCATTGAAACATTTATTGAAAAATTCTTTGAGACATTAAAAAATTATATAAAAATATACGGTAATAATGTCACTAATAAATTATTTTGTTTTAAAAACTCATATTTTTAAAAGACACGATGCGTTTCAGCAAATTAGTTTGTTCATGAATGTGTGTTATAATACAGCTATATCTCTATTATAATTTGAGTTATACAACTATAACATTATGAGTTATATTATTATCATTGTTTGAAGTTTAAGATATTTAGCTGAAAAATTCATTAAGAGACCAAATTACATAAAATATTTAATTTGAAAAGTTTTGTAAGCCTTGATTCCAGACAGCCGGATGTTTATAGTATAGAATAATCTACTCTGAAATTACTGCAGAAATGGAAAACTTTCATTTATTGAATAGTAAACGTTTAATAAAATGGATATTTAATTAACTTTTGCATATTGTAAAGTTGTAGACCATAGTTTGAGACGTGTTTTATTTCTCCATTTTCAGAAGAAAAAAAACGTTTTAAGCATATTTAAGAATTTTGAAATAATTAATACATTTCTTATGTTAAAATTGGGGTACTTAGATATTTCGCTAGTCTTTGTCAAATCGTGCCAAAGTATAAGAAATTCACTAAATATTAAGTGAAAACATAATCAGATTGCCGTAATTGACAATTTATTTCTTTGAGTTTTTGAGATTGTACCCTACATTTTTACCTCATTCAATTAGCTATAACTATAAAAACACTAAAAAAATACACGCTAACTTGACGGATTAAAATTTTAAAAGAAGCTAAAATAAAACATAAAATTAGAACCAATAATAAAAAAAAATAATTCAATTTTAAAAGATAAGGCTTGATTATGAATTATGGCAGATGCATATTAAATTAAATGCTTTTATTCTTCTCGCTTTAAAGACAAAAATATCTTTTAAAAACAACGTGAATGCTGGAAAAAATAGACGAATGATATATATTTAAAATGTGATACAAATTTAATAATTGGACAAAACGGATGTAACTGATGAATAATATGTTTAACTTAACTTTGAAAAATTCTTAAATCTCGGATAAAAATAGCACGGGAGAGAATTTTGATTTTTAATACTGGGAAAAAACATTTTCTGTGCTGTGCTTTGTTTAGTAGTTATGACGGAAGAACTTAAAATCTTTCATCGAAATTAAAATATTTCCTTCCACATATAATTTTTTAAAGGACCATATAAAACTTTTAATATTTTAATTAATATTTCTCAATGATAACCAACACATACACTAACTTGCGTTTGAACCCTTCAAAGGGCACGAAATAACAAGTTCAAGCAAACGTATTTTCATTATATATATATATATATATAATTATTTAAGATATGAATAAATCTTAGACTGCTTAATTGCCCTATGTTTAGCGAATTTATTCAAATTCATTTAGTAGATTAATAAGTCATTTCACATTAATTTCTAATAATATCGAAACTTAATACACAAAATGAAATATTTTGAATATTATATCATTTTGCACAATTATTGTAAAGATCTGAAAATTTACAGTAGTGTTTATCGAATTTCTCATAATTAATTATGATTATGGGAATAAAATTGATTAAGGTAAATTAATCAAAAATAAAATGAAAATACTTCCTGTAATATAATTATTCTCTGAGTGTATTTTAAGGTATGAGAATAATTTTGAAGATAATTAACTGTAACTAATGAAGTATTTATTTGTTCAAGCCCTTATTCATAATTTACTAGAAATACAATTAAGGCTTAAATTTTCTCACTGTGGAAATAATTAGTTAATTTAAATTAAATATATCTTCCATTGTTTCACTAATTTACCCCATTATGTAAACAATTGAAAATATCATTTAAGGATATTTGAAATCATGAGTGCTTTTTAGCCACGCCCATCAAGATGTTTTTAAAAAATGATATAAATTTTAATGAATCCACACAAGTAAGTAAATAATACAGGTAAGTAAATATTAATTGATATTTATTAATTTATATTAATATTAACGTAGAAATAAGTAAATATAATGAAAGATATTTGATACAATTGTAATTTGATGTAATTTTAATTTAAATTCTAAGTATTCAGTAGAATATTCAGAAAATATTACCAGCTGGACTAGCCTTTTAACTTCGGTTTAACATTTATTAACTCTCTGAAGACTCTAGCTAACGTACAAAAGAGTCTTAACATTTAAATTTTAGAAACCGCTTACTTCTAGAATCCATTAAAGCAATTTAAATGCATAAAATAATTTAAGATATGAATGAATCTTTGATTGTTTATGATTATTTGCATTTCTTGGTGTTCACCTTAGACTATTCCCATATATCGAGTATATTTTTCAAAATTTTATTGTAACACATTAGTTATGTGTGGATTCGAAAAATTAAAAATATCCTCGTTGAGTTTTAATTGCATTCCCCTGTTATAACTGATTTTTCTATTGATAATAATCTCAACAATTATCTTATATTGTTCATTAACCACTATGCTTATTATTAATTTTCAAAATGCTGGCAACTTATTTATTTGATTCACAGTAACATTTGAAATGTGTTTTTTAAAACGTAGTGTATACATGTTTCTACAAACATATTATAAAAAATTTAAAAAGCATTTTCGTAATAAATTGAATAATATTTCTTACAAAAAATTAAATTTAAGTAAGATATTTCCCCAAGCTTTTAGGTATTGCTTTAAAACTTATAAATTATAGTGGATTCTGCGTTTATAACCTTATTTCAAAAGAATTTTTCCAAGGAAACGCATTTCACAGCATTTCATGGAAATATAATAATTATATTTTGCCAAATTTGCATGTAAAAATCCTAAATATATACTAATTATCTAAGTTTTTGAAATAGTATAGAAAAAAAAATTGATAATAATGATATTCAGATTTATTTATTAACATAAATCGCAGCTATGGATCCTAAATATAAAATTTAAAAGAAAAACCCATGAATCACTCATCAAATTTTAATTACAGATTCAATTTCTATAATTTTTACTTTATATGAAAGCTTAAGAGCCCTATACATACCAACAAAGGTTAATTTACAAATATAGTTTTGTGAGAAAATGTAGGAACAAAACTATTTCACTCTATATTCTACTTGCAACGAAATTATAACATGTTGTCATTATTACAAAGTATATATCTTTATACAAATATATAAATAACACAATGTCTCTACAAAATTATTATATACTACAAGCAGTAAAATTTCCCAGAGACAAATACAGTTTGAAAACATAATTGCTTGCCTTTCCTCGCCTCTGTTTTCTCAAAAAAGGAGAAATGAAGCTTCACTGTATGTGCTCTATGGAGAAATTCAACGGGAGAGATCGATGCAGCCTTAAACCCTTATGAAAGTGAATTACTCCTAGATATATCATAAAATATTGCTTGACTCTTCACTGTCTGCCATTTTTGAAAGAAATCGTAAATAAACTACTTCACTGCTTAAACCTTGGTGGAATATCAGCCAGAACCACAGCACCAATTTCGAAAATCTTCGATTTATATGCATCATGGCATTTCAATATACTATTAACGTTCCCTTTTCCTTTTCATTTTGAGAAATGTCTCAAAATATAACAATGAAACAGCCTTCAAGCTACAATTACTGGAATATTTCATCAAAACTCTTTTCAACTAGACATCATAGCTATTTTGAAGTGTAATTAAGCAATCAGAATATTACATAATTATTAATGAAAATTTACTATTAAAACTATACTTTTGATATATTTTTGTTGGGATAAGATGAGGTTAATGAATACTGACTGGAATTTGGTAACAATATTAAATGCTATAATAATATCAATGAATTTTGATGATATCCATCCAATAAAAAAAGCACCATTTCTTATAGATAATTTAATATCTGAATTTAATATTGTTGTGTTGTTGCTGTTACTTATGGCACTTGCCATTGACAAGCCCTGCTGATACATCAGCAAATTTTAGGCCGAAAATATGCATATATTGTTTTACAAGTAGCGCCTTAGTACGACTTCTTTTATATTACTATAAATAGGATAGCGCCTTAGTATGCCAAGAATACAATTTAGCTACATACACGTCACAATCTTTTTAGGGGGAGGGGGCTTTATTCATGCATATTCATTCATTCATCTTAAATCGTAATTTAAATCTGAAACAGAGAACAATAACCTCTGACCCAGTACCCCCAGTGGTATTACTCTCGACTTAGAGGACTTTGCGACCAACGCAGATTTAACGAGCGCCAGCCACCACATACTCGAGGAATCTTGGGCCGGTGATTTTCAAACTCTCAATCTAAGTAGTACGAGTCCAACGCTCTACCAACCAAGCTATCCTGGCCTTATTTGAAATTGAAGCTACAAGGAATGAAATAAAACTCTAAATACGTTTGCTGACATAATTAATGAAATGAATTAGGATTAAATCTGTCGAAATTTGTCCAATAGTTGAGGTTGAAATCATTTTACTTTGAAGATTCATTTGGTCATGCAAATAATCTGTAACATTATAAATTTGAAGAAAAATCCTTCAATGGATAATGCTGTTTAAAGTATAACAAATGAAATATACGTTAATGTTGTTTTAACCTTCTATAAAGAGTTGTAGAAAAATATATGAGAATGCATAAAACAAAAAAAGCACTTCCAATAATCAACAATATATAAAAATAGAAAATAAATTTTAACTCATTCGAAATCATATTTTTTGGAGATAATTTCCAGATACCGCAATTAAACAATCACTGTAAATTTCAATAAAATATCTTTGGATGTAGTGGGATACCCGTCTTTCTAATTTGGATTTTTTTTGCACACACAAAATGAACAATCTGTTTCGGATGCATTAAATAACATCAACAAAGTAAAGCGCTCTGAGAAAACTGGCTGGAAGTCAACGATCCGAAGAAGGACTTCGCTTTTTAAGATCAATTATTTCCTATTTCAGTTATTTCCTATTGAGTACTTTCAAACTAGTCTCTCGGATTTTTATAGATTTCGTGATAGCAGAAATGAACTTCTAGAAGGTTATCGTAACTTTTCTCTTAACCAAGACTCTGCCAAAATTCCATTTGTTTTCGTTATAAATTTCGTGTTTGTCCCCGAGATTTCCGAGTTTATTACCGAAACATGGGATTTAGTACAATAAAATTATTTGAACAGGGAAATATTATTACAAATCTGCAGCAATATATAAATCTATAACGAAATATTATACAAATTATCTTTTATAACATTTTATTTCTTTAACATTATCTATAACTTTGAATGTGGTGGGCAGACGTTCCTTCAAGATGTAATTAGGGTAATGAGCGTTTAAACGAAATAATAATTGGCAAATTCGTGTACTAAAAATTTTATCTATTAGATTGAAAAGGAATTAAATGATATTTTTTTACAGCTGAGAATTCATTTTCCAGCAATGAAATAATTCTTTTGAATTATTTTTCTGAATTAGAAAGTGATTAAAGAAAAGAACAGTGATTGAATATGAAATTTGTAGGATCAATAATGGTATTAATTTCATATAAAATAAAAAATTACAAAATCAGTACAATGTTTCTGTGTAAAGCAATGATTCTTTGGTTTTGACTTTTAGATTATATACATAGATGAAGGCCAAGCAGCCGATTGAAGCAGGTGTTTATATTGAATTTGAGTTCACTCAGCGTCCTTTATTGAAAGTACTTATTATCCCTTTCAAGAAAAAAATCAAATGGATATATCCTATTTATAGTAATATAAACGAAGTTAGTAAATAAGTTATATTTTAAAACCATAGGAGCGAAAATAAATTTTTAAAACACGAAACTTGTCTAACTTAACACAAATTTTTGCTCAAACTACAAAATTAAAAATTAACAAAACGTAGCACAGTTAAATTTCAGAGAAAGCAGCATCAAGAAAAAGAATGGAAGGAAGCTAGTAATCTTCTTTTTTGGCTATTTGGCTTTCTTCTGTTTTGGCTTTCATAACCTAATGTTAAACTATTACTCACAGAAAGAACTTTTGGTTTGTTCTAGCATCTGCAACCGTTTCCGAAGTCAGTATTAGAACTCCAGATTGCTGCGCCTTATCAGAAAGAAGAGGAACTCAAAATATTCTTCTTGAAATTCGTGATACTTTTTTGAGTAAGATTCCTTTCTTTCTTATCTTTCTGATTTAATTTTTTTCCCGTGGTGGAGGAAACACTCTTTTATTACTTTTACTTCTCTGTAATATCCATTCTCTACTTCACCATTTGCAAATACACTCGGATCACGATTGTAGTCAAACATTTAATCCAGAGTGCAAGTTAAAAAAAGTGAAAGAAATCTAGGTTCTCAAATTTCAAGTTCATAAGATAACCTTTTTTAAATTTTTAAGTCATTATTTGTTTTAATTAATTTAAATAATTAACTTTATTAAATCGGTTTGAATCAATCTCTAACATAGAAAGATAATCGTTTTTTTTTAAAATTATTTGTAGTTTTTCTATTTGGCAAACAAAGTTTTGTAGCTAGACCTGATTTTGAGATTAAAAAAAAAATAATAATCGTTTTCTAAATATATTCTCTGATAGTCTCGTATGGGTTTCAAACTGGATAAAACTGGTTAATGACTTAAATTAGTTAATATAATTCATAAGAATTCAGTGAATGAATAATTTAGAAGTCGTTATAACTTTAGTAAGCGATAAATCATCAAATGTGGCAACCTTCTGCAATATTTTTTAATAACCCTAAAAGGGGAAAATTAACGCCTCAATAGCAATAAATCGCCAATTTATTGAGGGTTCAAAAAACTGAAATTAATGCAATACAATCTTCTCACACGATAAAAATGCATTCCTGTGAATGATATAAAAAGCTAGACAAAAAAATGTTTGATTGAGCTTGATTTTTTTTCAATAATAAAAAACTGTTCTACTCAAAAATTTCTGTCATAAACTCTAATAAACTCCTCATGCCAGATGGCGTTTTATAGGTCACTGGCATATAATAGTTAAAACATATTAACTTTTGATGTGAAAAAACTTTTTCGCTGTCATCCTTAGCGAGCTATTAGACGAATAATCTTTGGTATGTGTTAATAGTATACAAAAATCAAACTTATATTTTAAGCAATTTTATATAAACCGATTTAAACAAAAATTCGAGACGATTACGTACTTGTAGTCAGAAGTTTCCAAATCAAATTTGATATATTTAAATCACTGAATTTTGTCAATCACACGGTATTTCTGAAAGAAAAAAAATAGACTGGCATATAGTCAATTCTTATTTTGCTAAAAATTTTATTGTTGTTGGCATTATAGATTTTAAATCTGAGTACGAATTTTCTCTCTCTGTCGCTCTCTTTCTTTCAACCTTTTGTAATTATTATACTAACCCATATTCAGACTGACGACTGCCTCAGAACAGATACGCAAAACTTGTTAGAAATCTGCAAATTTGATTTTAAGACGGCATACCATATTGAAAGTCCAAGATCTCTGTTAACAATTCAAGTACACGTGCAATGAAGGAGGAAATCAATATTGCATCAACAAAATTCAGCCACATTTAAACAAAATGGTCATGGAAAAATTTCGACAAAAGTGTAAGTATGTGTCATCAAAGTCATGGTAGTCCTGAGCGTTCATTCCATGCATAACCTTATTATATAAACCTTATTCTATAAACTTTATAATTCAATGAAAATATAAAATTTCAAAGGAAAAAAGTTGTTTATTAGTTTCAAAAAGTTTTTTTATTAAATTCAAATGTTGCATTAACATGTTTATATATCGTGCAGCCATTTTTAATAACTCTAATTATCAACTGTAAATTCTAATAGGTTTGCCAACAATTTATACACGAATGACGGCAAATTCAAACGATGTATTAATTTTTGAACACCCTTTTATTTGGGGTAAATAGCCATTCAGATATGATTTTGACCTTTATAGCTTAGTAAACAATGTGTTTTCAAAACTAGTTAAAGACTTCAGTATAGTAAAACAAAACATTCAAAAAGAATAATACATAAATTTTTGAAATATTTTTTAGAAGATTTCTTTCAAGCTGCTAAGAGATTTGAGTATTGGAATCTGAGATTTGGTTTAAATTCATTACTAAATCTACTTAAAAATTATTTTTTTGCAAGATAAAATTGTGTTAAACGAAAAAAATAAATAAATTAGAAACTGAAATCGATTTTTAGGCAGCATAAGTTTTTACCTCTAGGTAAACAGTATGGTAAATGATTTCCACGGATATATAATGAAAGAAAATGTCTAAACCCAGAATCAAATTATATTTTTTAAAACTATGTTTTATAAAAGTTGTCAATTTCTTTCAGATGCCGATTCTCATTCATGCATTGAAAATGCTTCAGGGAATTATATTATTTGAATATTCTGTACCAACAAAATATGCTGGGAATTTTATAAAAATGTGAGGAATACATCCAGAGAGAAAACACTATCAACAGTTCCATAAAGAAGAAATCAAAGCATGATAATTTTTTTGATGTCCATCAACTCTGTTGTATTTTGATTTTGATTTATTTTATCTTCTTTGAGATAAATGTGCTTGATTAAAAACCAATTTAGTTTTTCTCTATATATGATTTGATTTTAAAGGTGAATTTTAATATATAAATTTATTATTTCATTTTGTGAAGAGATTTGCCAGTTTTTTATATTAGATTGTAGCATTATGAGTATTCTGAAAAACAATTCAATAATTTCACATAACTTTATTCTTTTATTTTTTTCAGAATATGTATGCAAAGTATGCATTGAATTTATGAATATGTATAGCATGTCTAGAAAGTCAGTTAGAAAGGTTTTCTAACTTTTTTCACTTACTTCATTTTAAGTAAGAAATCTGAATGCACAGATATAAAGCATCTTTTAGAAAAACTGTATTTTTATGTAACCCTAGGAGTTATAAAGCTTACATTTTTTTTGTAATTGAATATTTTTGTTTTATCGGATTTGAATGGAATTTGGATGAATACATTTTTAGTATTTCAAATTTATTTATAATTATAAAGTGTCAGATAAGAAGTTGACTTTTACACTCACATCTTGAAGTACTCATGTTTAGTAATTTTGCGCCTTTTTTGAGTTCTTAGTGATCAAAGAATATTTCGATATTTTAAAAATAGTATAAATAAGCTAGTTAAAATAATCTGTAAAATGTCAGGGGACTGAATAATAGCTGAAAATAGCTTTATTATCTTATGATTTTTTAAAGAAATATAATTAAGAAAATAAAAGATCTTAGATAAATATATAGGTCTAGATTAAAATTTACAAATTTTGTTCGATCATTGAAAATCGCCATAGATGGTCTTCGAATACAAGGTTAAAATCACCCTCAAATTTTCAAATTAAAAAAAAATGTATAGTATTTAAATGTATATTTCATTAAAATATGAGTTAATATAAAACTAAGCAAGGTATTATTGATTTGCAACTATAAATTCTGAAAATATTATCACACAAAAAGGACTGTAAAACCGTAGAGCTCAAAATTATTACACTTTTCAAGTACACAATTTCTGAACCTTTTTTCCCCTTCAATTTAATAATTTTTATCTATAATTTGATCCATAATCTATTAGGATACTTTTGGTTTCCTCAAATTGAAATTAAGATTTAAAAGAATTCTCCTGGCAAGTCGGAAAGCACATTTAGGTTCTTTTACAATTACTGGCAATGTAAATTGCTGATGTTAGAAGCAGTTAAAATCAGGAAGTTAAAGTTATTTCTAAGCTCCTAAATTCGATATTACAGCTATCGAAAAACTTTAAATACCAAAGTTTTTTGTCTTAATGAGGCTCTTATTTGACTAATTGGATTTATTTTTCCATCTTCAATAAAAATAACACTATATCGAAATAAAAAAAAATCTACTCTGTCCTACCATTTGGAATCCCTTTCCAAATCAGTCAAAAACTCAAACACAATTACTGTATTATCTTGTTTATAAGTCAACATGGGCATAGTATTTTATGCTTTATATATATATGCAAGTAGGTATCAAAGCGATAGAAGCACCAATGAATAAAAGTGACATTTTTAAATGCGCTTCGTAAGCAATGAAGTATGATAATAGCCACCAGTGTTTATTTATAAACAAATATATATGTATTCTAGTAGATTTGTTAGCATCATTAAAGCTCTGTAATTCTTGGAAATTTTCAAAAACCCTTAAAATATCGGACCTCTTAGATTTTTACAGATGCCAAACTGTAAGATCCCGTCTAGCTGGAGAAATTTTGACTGAAACATCCTAACTTTTAGGAGGTTTTAGAGGTGCAGTGACCAGAAAGTCATGACAGCGTATACAGCGATGCAAGACAAACTCGGCAATGCTGAATAGTAGGTGGAAATAGAAGCTCAGTGAAATGTATTGAAGCTGTTTATATTGCCTAATATGCGAAAAACTGCAGTAAAAGTGGTAGCAGAGCTCCATATCCATCTGGATTCAACAGTGTCATTGATCCTAAGAAAGCATCGCCATAACATTTATGGCAGAGAAGCAATTCCCAAACCACTTGTTACGGCTGCTAATGGTAAAAGTCGTCTACAATGGTGTCAAATTAACCTGGTTGGTTGATAATTGAAAGAAAGTATTATGGTCTTAAGAATAATGTTTCACACTTTTCCCTACAACAGGACGGCCGCACGTTTGGAGAACACCTGAACAAGAGCGTGATATTCTCCTTCGATCTGTCATGATATGGACAACCGTGTCGTTTGGACCAATTGTAACTGTGAAAGGACAGATAACTGGATAGAAGTATAAAGAAATTTTAATTGATCAGATCCATCATGCGATTGAAACTTTGTATCTTGCAAGAGATGAAGATTTCCGGGATAATAATGCATAAAAGCAGCGATACTAGTTCAGTAATGGTTTGGTGAACACGAAGATGGAATTAAACATCTACTTTGGCCCTCACAGTCACTCTAAATTAATATAATTGTACCATTATGGTTTATATTGAATAAGCTTTGAATACGGAATCAATTCCTTCACCGGCATCATTTCACAATATCTTCAGGAAGAATGGTGAAATATTCAACACTTGCATGGATCTATTCCAAAGCAAATCTAAGCTGTATTACATGCTAAAAGTGGTCCTACATCATACTAACAAGGGATTCTGTATAAACCTAAAGAGCTCCATTATTTTGATACCCACCTGTACATATAAAGGTAGTTTTTGTGTTTTAGGGACCATGATTGGAGAAAAAATTTTCCCGAAGTCTTGTCAAGAGAACCATGGTTATAGTTAGTCTTCCTAAAAGAATATATTCCATAGCTTTCTTGGAGCTTGGTATGGAAATGAATTCTGAATTAGGATATTTATTTCATTTTTTTACTTTACAATAGATTTTTTTTTATTTTAACAAGCAGTAATTTGTAGCAGAACGATTTTCACTAAACTTATTTGTTCAGTCCCATGATATAGCATGGTGAAATGTTAAGAAAACATATTACATATTAATAATTCACCTTCAGATAAAAAAGCGCCAATAATGCTAGTCACCCTGGGGACTGGCATATTCTCTGAAAAAAAAATCTATTTTACTTAAATTACTTCTACTAGCACTTCAAGTTTGAGTTTGATTTTTTATAACTGGATTTTCATATTTATGTTTTATACACTGAAAAAAGAAAACATGTTTCTTCTTTCTCATAACTTTATGATACTTTTCAAAACGCATGTATTGTTTTTAAACTGTTATTTAGGTTGAATTTTCAGTTAAATTAATAAAGTGTCAGTCAACTATTATTAAAGTTCAGTTAATTATTATTAAATGAATATTTTTTTAATTGTTGATTCTAAAAAGCATATTAATTGTGGTCAATTTAATATTTTTTTGAAATTGAATCCGGATAGTAAATGGATACAACTGAAATGCTGTAACATTTTGAATACTCATCGAATTTGTAAGAATGCTTTATTTGACCAAATCCAAAACTTCCTAAAAAGCAACGAAAATTATCTAATTTACAAAAAAAAACAACAGCCCTAATTTAAATATTATCTTTAATTGCCCTAATTCATAAGCCCTAATTAAAATCTTAGCCCTAATTTAAATATTATCTTTAGCTCTAATTTAAATAGCCCTAATTTAAATATTAGCCCTAACTTAAATATTATTTTTAATTGGAACATTTTATTTCTTATGAATAAATTTCATTAATCTTAAATCTAATTAATAAAAATTTGCTCAAGAACTTTTATCTCTTAAACTTGAGAACAGAAAAGTTCATTATCTGCGATTTGACATAATTGGAATTTAATTGACATTTAAATGAAAATACTGTATCATAGAACAATTTCTCTTGAACTAGTAACATAACTTTATAATTTATCTGATAGTAATTACCGAATAATCAATAGACGGTTATCTGCAAAACAATGCCGTAAAAGTGAGGACATTTATAATAGCCATTAGAGTGATATTATGCAGCTGTTCTTCTATTAAAAAGACAGCGGCGATATTATCTATCTAATAGGAATAAAGTTTTTGAAAGTAGTTGACGATCATTAAAGTTGTATATTGCTTCCAGTAAAACTGGGATGTTTGATCACTTGAATTTGAAAGCTTTGCCCTTAAATGCAAGTGTGTCAGGAGATATTAATTCTAAGTTTTCGAAAAGCATTTTCTTCAATATCTTTAAATAACATACGATGAAACTTAGAGGCTTAAGCTCATATGCTTGTTATGTAATCTTTTTTATCAAATAAAATATCTGAAGTTTTTGATGGTATATGACATCTTGATGATGGTAACCGAACAATCAAAATTTCTTCATTGATTTGTGGCTATCCAATTAGTTTTAAAAGGACATGTGTAGTATAAAAAAAGTCAAAAAGTTCATTGATAAGTTTTCTAAAATATACAATGATATGGGGAATATTTGAGCAAATTATTCTTATTTGAATAAACTATTATAATGATATTTGATGTTCTCAATACCAAACAATATCTTTTGGCTGATAGTCCATCAATCGAGATTTTATATTATATATATATATATATATATATATATATATATATATATATATATATAAGGCTAACATATGTGACACAGAAATCTTAATGCATATTTGCGAATGGCACTTATCAAATGTAAACAATTCATTATTCGAAAGTTTAAGATTATTTCACTGGGCCCTTTCACAACTACACTTAATTGAACACGCCAATTAAGTGTAGCTGTGATAGATGAAACTGAAAAATATTATTGAAAGAGCTCTATGTTTTTTTTTAACTTCATCGATAATTTAGAATTCATTTTTAAAATTTGTCAACAAGAAGTATTATATATTTGAAAATTCAGCATAGAAATCATGGATAAGTGATCTTTTAAATTATTCTCGACTAAATTTTCATTTTTAAACCTTTTACTGCATGGATTGATAAAACGATGAAAAAAATTGTTTCATGTTGGAAATGAACTTAATATCTATAAGACATATTTATACTTAATTATCTATAAGACATATAATTATACTTAATTATCTATAAAACATATAATTATACTTAATTATCTATAAGACATATAATTATACTTAATTATCTATAAGACATAATTATACTTAATTATTTATGAGACATTAAAAACAATATAAACGTTTATATTATATATATATTACGGAAACCTATATAAACTCGTGCGAAGTATAGAAAACCGTTGAAAAGCGGAAAAATTATTATCTGTCAAGAAAGATGAGTATATCGGCTCCATGAAATTATTTTTTTTTGTCAAAAAGTACTTACATTATTACGTTGTTATTGATTTTTGAAAATGAATCACTAGCACTTGAAATTTGAATTTCCCCCTGCTTACATAAAAGTGAGATTATTTCGGAACGCCATAAAATTATAAACAATTTTTTTTGCTTTTTATTATTGCTGAATATAATATACATTGACGAATTTTAGCAGTTTGAATTATTTTATAGCACTTAATTTGGAAAAAAAATTGGATAAAAACTGCAATACCATATATGGATCCATGTGCATTAAAGGGTAAGCAGCATACTTAAAGTTCGCATGTTAGAATCATTATAAATAAGATTCCAGGATACATACGTATTACTGAATCGCCAATTTTCTCCAACTAAAAAATCGGTCGCCAATAGATCGCCTACGTGTCAAAATTGGTTTGCCAGGTATTCAAAAGCGTTCAAAAATATTGGAGCGATTTGGCGGATCGACGAAATAATACGTATGTGCCGAATCCAGGAAACAAGAAAAATCTTTAGACTGTTAAGAACATGTGAAACAAATACATATGAATTAAAATCAGTTTGTTTAACATTACATTTTTTGTTACTTAAGGCAAGAAATTTAAGCCAAAGGAATTGTTATTCTTGTAAGTTTTGTTCATGCCTGTCCATGTAATTTTGATATTAGACAAAGAATCTTACATGAAAAGAATCTAAATCATGTGAAATAATGTTTTACTCATGCAGTTTTTCAAAATAACGCCTCATTAGTTATAAAAGTAAAAGTAATATTCTATCAATATAATAAATCCATGCAAGAGTCCCCCCAAAAATAAATATTTCTAATTCAGGATAATTGAAAACTTTACGATAATGAATTATCTTAAAGCTGTCCAGAAATTTCGTAATATATCTTCTAAATATTAGCAAATTTTCTGTCGTAACGTTATTAAAACTAACAAAATGGAAAAAGCGGCAATTTTTACAGAAAACGCTGTTAATTGTTTTCATTTAAAATTGCAGCAGACGAAAAGAAATTCATCTTATTTGTGTTCTGTAGTTTAAAATGGAGTCAAAATTTTAATGCAAAGTTAATTATGTGATGATAAAGAACAATTCTTTTGATTTCACAGAATATTAGGAATAATGATTTCTTCTCTTGAAATGATAATTTCTTAGATAGAAATGATCTTTCTTTCTTTGATTTCTTAGAAAATTTCTTAGAAAATTATCAAAGAAAAAGAGAGAAAAGAAGAAATTATCTTAGAAAATTATATTATCTTGGGAAATGCTTCAAATAAGAATTTAAAAAATTCCGTTTATTAGTTTTTCTCTATTAATACAAAACTAGACAAAAGTGGCAATAAAAAATGGTAAATACACAGTAAAAGACATAGTATGGTTATAATTTATGATCAGTTTTATGCGTAATTCAGATATGTATAAGCAAATATAAATAAAATGTGTTACTCTTCCAAAATGCATTATAATTAAAATGTGTTATCCCAAGCACCTTTTAATATGTTATGGCTTAAATTGATAAACTTAACCAATATAAAGAAAGGGTCAACAGTTACGTTACATATGTAAAAAATTAAGTTAATATTAACTAACAATAAAAATTAAAATTTTGTTTGAGAAAATCAAAACAAAACAGAGTAAAAGAAGTTCAGATGTGATTTTTGCCCATCTTAACTAATCGAATAGATTTAAGTATAGTTCTTGGTTATTGGTCAAGATAAACTGTATATAAATGTGAGTATGGGAAAACCATGCTTGAAAAAAAAATCCTTTTCATATCCATCCTTTCCAATTCTTACGGAACATTATGATTCCTTCACGACAAGAAAAAATATGGTTACCCAATTGGTGAATAGAAGTAACATTTTTTAGTTTCAATATTATTTGAAATTAAAACAGTTAAATTCTGAAAAAAAAATTATTTTCTTTTAAAGAAAGAGGGAAAAAAGGTCACATGGGAAATAAAAACAAAGTTTAATTGGTCATTTTTTAAAAAAAGTTATACATTTTAAAACACTTACCAACCATAATGCAAGGTTGAAGAAAAGCTAGTAACTGAAATAAGAGTATAAAATGAAAGAAAAATAAAGGACATTTTAGTGTTTGATTTCCTAGAAAATAAAACTACTGATTGATATCCCTACCTAAAACGCATTATATATATTATATAATGCTTGTATAATGATAAAACAGCTTGTTTATATTGTCTTACTTGTAAAATGGAGTACAATTTTACTTTTAAGGAATAAATTAATTAACATTTAAGATCTGAGATCTTGGATATGTGTTAATCTTAAAATATTTTAAAAAGATATCAAATTAAAATTATATTATAAATCAGGAAAGTTACTTTAATGAATTAATTACTGCTGGAATTAAGCACATGTATAAACACGTTAGTGTAAAATTCAGTTTAAATCTAGTATGCTGAAACTGATAACTGACTGATTGAAATTTTCTCAGAACTTTGGTTAAAAAGATGTATTAAAAATATTGAATCTAATTTTTTTCATACTTAAAATATAATACATTTTTAACATTTCGAGTACCTCCGTCAAGTATTCTAAATCAAGTAGAAGTTTATAAAAAAGTGATAAAAATTATTCATATTTTCAATCATGTAAAAGTATAGAAACATAATTTTAAGTCAAGTTAGATTATAAAAATACTAAGAATATTTTCAAAATCTTGTTTTCATCTATTAATTTTATTTTGGATTTTTCCTTTGTAGAAGTCAGTAAAAGATAGGGTTCGAATAAGAAATTCATTAAAAAAATTTACATTAAAGAAACAAATTTATATTAGTTACTTTTAACCACCCACTGATAGCCACACGAGTACAAATCCAAACGAACCGCAAAAATAAATTTGCTTAAACAATTAAAACATTATTTTGTTTGCTATTTCTTGGTTAAGTATCTAGAAAAAAACTGCTGTAGAAAGAGGAGCATTAGGAAAAAAACATTGCTCTTATTCTATCCTTTTCTTTAGATTTTCTTTCAAAACTTAATGTTGAGTTATTATACTCGGAAAGACTGTTTTTTTTTGTTAGCTTAGTAATATCAGAACCTTTGCCAGAGAGCATCAGATTTCTTTGGTTCTTCATGAAAGAAATATAGTTCAAAATGTTTATCCGGAAGTCGAGATACTTTTTAAAGTATAACAAACCCACTTACTTTCTTTCCTTCGTCCGATTTTTTTTCTTATTTATTAAATATAACATCTTTATGAATTCTTCAATCTCCATTCAACAATTTCTTTCTGTGTAAATACATTTCGATCCAGATTGGAATCTGAATTAAAATCCGGAGATAAACGGAAAAAAAGGGGAAATCCGAAATAAACGACTCACGAGAAATGGAAAAATTATAGAAAGGAAAATATTTATGGGCTCGTTTATAAGATGTTCTTGAAACCAGGAACTTAATAAAATAAAGGTTTCAATAACAGAAGCTTATATACCATAATTGAATAGCAATTTTCAATAATAAAAATATCAATAGCAATTTTGTAGAACAATTTTCAATAATAAAAACTAAAAGCATATACATATTGCCTACTACTGCTTAATACTTTGGACTAGCAAAATTAACATCTCAGAGAAATTCGGTTTTGAAAGTTTTTAATTAAAAATTCTTGAATTTCGTCCAAAAATACATTATATAATTTTTGAAAATATTTTTGTGCAGAATCTAAGCATATAGTTTCATGGAATCAAGCAAATATTTCTTTTCGTTCAATTTTTTAAAGAAAGGAATAAAAAATGTTTTTTTATTCATAATTTTCGTCACATGTTGTAATCAAATATAGAAGCTTATTTGACTTCTGCCATGACTAAATTTTTGCATATTTTTGAAAGATAACGAAATAAAGTAGTGTTTCTTATTTCGCCGCAATTCCATAATGAATGTTTACAATTTTTATTGTATTTCTTCTAATTGTTTCGTGAAATTCTATAGTATATTAGATAATGTATCCCACAAGTTTAATATAATACTTATTATGACTCACGAGAAATATTTCAATCTTAATTACTTATATTAGGTGTACTATTATCATTAAACGCACCATTTTAGTAATGAAATCCATTATTTCGTTCACAGTAAGAATAAAAAAGTGAGGCTACAGTTCTACGTAAAATAAAAGCTGCATTACTCCAGCAGATACACTTTTCATCATTGTTTCTTCACAGTAAACAATGAACAGTGATTTTCTACTTTATAAATAATCCTGTACTCACTCACAAAATTGGTATAAGACAACCAAACAACACGATTTAAATTGTGTAGTTTATTCTTATCATAGCAATTCCAGAAAAACCCATTGATATCAATTGACATGTAACACAATTTATTAAAAACAAGCACTGAACTATATTCTTCTTGAAACAACAGTTCTCTTAAGACAGCTTGTTTTCTTTACTATAGAAACAAACAATAAATAGTGTAATGGAGTTCGAGTCATGTTCATGCAATGGCAACACACCAACTCGATTTGCAGCCTTAAAAAAAAGAAATACCAAATGTGGCGCAATTATACTATGCATATACGAAATGCATAATTTTTGTGAAAATTTTCCTCAAATAAAACTTAAGCTAGATTTAGCATTTTTCATTGATAATTGCCAAAAAAGTATTGCATGAAATTGATTTCTGTATTACTTTAAAATTCAAAATACAGCCAGGATTTTGGCGATATCGTTTGGTATCGATATTTGTGTTTTTCTTTTTCTCAATTCAAATAATTAATAGTTTTTTTTGGGTAATTTTATATGATAATTTTCATTGTTACAATGGAAATTGAACAGATTTTATTATTTCACTAATCCTGTGATTCTTTCGTCGTTAAAAACTTTTAGACAAATTTTATTTATCGTCACTTAAAAACTACGTGCCAATTCAAAAAAGAGATACAATAATGTGGAAAACAATATATAATTATAAGATAGAATATATGATCAATTACGATTTTAAAAGCATTGTAATGCCGCGTAGCTTTCATTACTGAATGCAGTGTTCACAAATCAACAGAAAAAGTATAAGTCTGAGAAACCAACAAGGTGTTGACGCCTTTTACAATTTGGAGCCTAAAAATGTTCATCAAAAGGGAATTTAAAAGAATCAAGTGATACATGAAATGTTTGATTGAAATCAAACGCAAAGAATATTCTTGTTAAACGTGGCGGTTGCAAAAGTTGCTAATACAACAATGGAAGCTGCAAAATTAGTGTAATATTTAATGCATGTTATTATTAAAAGTGCAATTTTTTACAAAAGGATAAAAAAGGACAAAAGTGGTATAGCTAATTTTATAATACTCAAAAAATATCAGAAACAATTCAATCTTTTGAATGAGTATTATAATTTACTGGACGTAATTTATCTTCATAAACATATTAGCTTTCTTATGAATTCCAATTTCTTTCACAGAAAGATATATACTAGCAATTTTAAGGTATATATCTACTTCAAACAGTCTCATAATCCGAGATATTTCACCACTTTTATAGAAATTCGAATTTCTGTAGTTCTTTCCTCGTGGCAAAATGGAAACTACCTGTTACGCGGAAACTTGTTAAAGTAAGCGGCACGTACAACAAAGAAGAAATATCACGGAAAATGTATCTAAATCATATTTGCTTCTTATTTTTAGAAATATTGTTTGACCAATTGTTTTGCTGTTCAATTTGAACGTCACTTTATTATCAGCTATTCTTAATACATCTCTACCTTGAATTCTGTATTGAACAGAATAGATGCAAAGAAGAAAGATCTAGAAAGGGAATTTAACAAATTGACAAAAAAATAGATATAATGGCTCTGACTATAAACAAAATATTTCCTCGTTATTCGAATTTTATTTTATATATATATATATATATATATATATATATATAACGTTTTAGCATAGCGGGTTCGTATTGAATGGACTTTACTTGAAGACAGTACAAACAAATTTATTTACAGCTATTTACAGGCTGACTTGAGAAGGGAAAACTCCAGATAAAAACAATACAGAAGTCAACAGCGTAAACGCAAGCCTTACGCACAATAAAAACAAGCTGCAAAACAGCTATCGTATAGCACAGTAAACAGTAAATCACAGCGAGCTCAATAACACACGTTAACAGCATAGGTAAACACAGCTAACTAGTAAAAAACAAGTAAAGTAATCCGTTAGTCCAGCGAGACACTTCTCTTCCCAGAGGAAACTGCCGAAACTGCGGCAACCCGCCTGTTATATAGCCCAGCAAGCAAGTGCCCAAAAGGACGCGAACATTCATGATTCAGCGGCTACCAGATTATTCCTTTCGCCAAACCAACCCCGGTGGCATGAAGCTCCTCGTGAAGCGTCGCCAACAAAATATAATTTCAAATTTTGAATTGTGATTTTAAGTTTCAAATAAATTGATTTAATATTATGTAAAGACAGAAGAAGATTTATATTCAAAAACGTAGAAAGTGTACAAGAAAGTTTAAGAAAAGTAGCCTTTTTCAGAGAAATATGTAAAGAAAAAAAATATTTTTTAATATTCTTAAGCAGAGGAAATTATACTGAAAAATGTATTATTGAAAAACTATTTTAATAATTTTCAAAAATGTATTTGTTTTTACAATACTAATTAAGGTTGAGTTCTTAAATGGGAAGGAATTTATTTTGTTAGCGACGAAAAGGAGCATTTGGATATTAAAAGCTTAATATACGCATTGAGCGTTTTAAAATATAGTATACGATTTCTTTCTTATTAATAAAAAATTGATCTCATTCTTAATCAATTAACTATTTAATTTATTTTTTAAAACTCATAAACTCCCCCCTTTTTAAAGGCAAGGACTGCCTTCGTATACAAACAAAAACGTAATAAAAACCGTTCCAGAGTAATCTTTGCATAAAATTGCGATAAATAAATAATATTTTACTTTTATTAGAAGAAAAATTGCACATATACCGAACCAAAGTGAATATTTGGATTGACATTTATTCACGTCAAATGTATTTAACTGGTTAAGAGATTTTAAAATCAGAATAATTTTTTAATATTATATATTTTATGTGAATTTTGAACCATTTTGAAAATTGAATTCGAAATATTTTTGACAACTGAAAGTTAAGTAAATTTGATAATTCTGAATGAAAAATTTCTCAATACATAAATTACGTTTTTATTTAATACTTGACGTTTTACATCAAAATCATTTGTGTTAGAGGGTTTTTCAGGAATTTGAAATGTTGGTTTAATTGCTTTATGCAGTTTGTTTTTTGATTTGCTATTTTTTTTAATATCTAATAGATAATTGCATACTTATGATTGTATAAATAACTTGCTTGTTGTTTTTTTAATTCAGTCTTTCTTAGTTCAACTTCTGTTTCTTTACTGCTACGGTTTTCGTATTAAACCAAATTGAACAGCATGGTTAGTTAATCGAACTAATCTTTATGTTGACCTTGACAATAAAGTTAAATCTGCTATACAAGGAATACTATATGATGTTTTTGTAATAGAGACCGTTTAAAATCAATAAAAATATTATGTTTTCTGCTTTTTTCTCTTTTTTTTAAACAATAGAACTATTAAAGGAAATGAAAGTATGGTAATAAATTGCCCTGAAAAATAGCAAAATGCGGGGAAAAAATTAACAGGCGAAATTCTATATGTATAAATTATTGAAAGAGCCATTCATAATTGTCCTCCCCTAGTATAAGCAAAGTTGTTATTTAATAAGAGATGATAGTTTTATCACCAGGGCCCAAATGAGGCTAGTTGGGGACCGGGACAAAAACTTCTTTTGGCTTCCCTCTGCTTCACTACTTAGTAGTGAAGATTCATTAAAGGAGGAAAAGTAAAATATTTATAAATGATTTGCCCCCCCCCCCATTTATGTGGGGATCCGGGGCAACAGCCCGTATGCCCCTGTCTTAGTCAGGCCATGTTTATCACTGGTTTTTTTTAAATGCAAATAAGTAGGAATTAACCTTCACAGGAAATCTGAAAATAAAAAAGGCTAATATTATAAAAATCATTAAATAAGCGATAAAAAGATATCACATCATAGGTCAGGATAAATTTAAAATAGATGGGAATTTGCACAGGAAAACCTTTCAAATAACGAGTTTAACATTTCTACCAAGCCAAAATTCTCGTCATGTTCTTCTACTAGTGCTTCGATGTCTCTTGCTATCCAAATTAAAAGTCTTTCAATCTTCGCCGGAGAAACAGTTTGTAGATTCCACACGCATCTTCTCAAATCCTCTGAAGAGGAGTTTGACAAAAATTCTGCCATTAAGATATAAGAGTCAGCGTCAAACATACGCTGTATATGGATTGATGCACGTGAATCCAACACGTAGCGCCAAGGTTTCTTCTCTTCTCTCGTCCTGTGAAACATTGATTGGTAAATGAACTACTTGATTTATATTTTGTTTTGCTCATCATGCGAACCACTCTTTATAAGTGCATTAAGTGAAGTTTGATTGAATGAGCAGTTTATTTTATCACCCAGTTTTCATTTTGTAAATATTTTTTTTTAAAAAAAAGGGGGGGTGCATTTATTGAACCGAGAGTATCACCAACTATTCATCTCAGCACAGCATGTATTGAAACTGTATTTCAAGCATTTCATTTAAATAAATAAATATTTTACCTAATTTTCACTTATTAAAAATTTACTTAAGACCCAACAATTAATTATTGGCTACCATAGTGTTTGTAATTCTTTTTACAGATCATTACAACATCTACAAGGAGTAATTCTGATTTTTCTTAAATCTAAAATTATTTGTTATTAATTTAAATGCTGAAATATAATGTTAAAAATTTCAACATTCTTCAAAATCTAAACGTTAATATCTTCTAACTCATTTATAAGTTTTGAATAGTTAACTCAACAATTTGAACCAATAAAATCTTTATGTATTTTATATAGGAAATTATTATGAATCATATGTATTTTTATAGGAAAAATTAATTCGTATTTTTACAGGGAAAAATAAAAATTGACTGGACAAACAAATGTTAAAAAAATAAGAAAGATTTTTAAGTTTAGAATTTGCTCTGATATAAATGAAATTTATCCGATGTAAATAAGTCCAGGTACAATTTACGTACATAAAACGTTTCATAATAAAATGTAGGTGGGTTAATTTTCTCACAAAAATCAACCGCAAAGGAAGAAAAGTAAAACATTATCCTTTCCTTTTTTCTATTTCTGCTTTCATAATTTAACGTTGAGCTATCACAAACAGAAAGAAATTCTTGTTTGTTGTAGCAACGACAACAATTTCCAACGTCGGTATCAAAACACCAGATTGTTTTCCTCATCACGAACGAAGTGGAGCTCAAAATATGTTACCCGAAACTCGAGATGCTTTTTAGACTATACTAAGCCTCCTTCCTTTCTGTCCCTTTCTTTTTTTTTATTATTTTTTCCTGGCCGAGGTAACCTTCATCTACTTTCTCAGACTTTATCTAACATCTTTTCTCTACTCTGTCATCTGCAAATGCACTCGGAACAAAATTGTAGTCAGACATTTAATCCAGAGCAAAAGAAAGAAAAGAAATTTCTTGGCTACATGAAAAAAATATATATATATAAACATTTTTATTCGAATCTTTTTAACTTCATAATACTGAAAATTTAGCTTCAAGTTATTTAAGATTGATTCCTTTATAGTCTCATTCTTTGCACGCATCAAGAATTTATTTTAGAATTATGTTTTATTTTAACCTCCTTACTCAATTAGTATCAAATATACTTTGCTTGAATACAAATTGGTTTATTATGTACAAAGTATATCAATTTATTACGTATTCATGTATGTACAAAGTAACATTGTACATGAATGAATTTCTTACTTTTCTGCATTAAATTCCCTTATATTTAGAAAGTAGAAGATTTCATTTCAAGGTTCTTTTAACCCTTTGACAACTGATCCGGCTCAATCAGCCGTTCAAATTTTGTCCTGGCAAGCCCGTTTCAAACGAAGAGAGCAGGATGTAAAACGAGTTATCAACATTACATTGTTATTTTACATCTTGCAAATATCTTTTAAAACAGAAAGCGGGAATCCATGTCAAAATGTGTACTATCTTCTGGGCCGGATCAGTAATGAAAGGGTTAATGTCTTGTTTATAAATTTGAGTTTTTTACTATGAATCGGGGGACTAATATTGCATTCAAAAAACGAATTTCATTCGTGATATTGTTCATTAACAAGAGAAAAAAAACTGGAAAAATAAATGGAGTTGAAAAAATAGTATATTATAAAAGGTATATATTATAGTCTATCATATTTCACAACCGAATTATATTTTGTGCATTCAGCTTTTTCAAGAAATAATCCCCCAATTTTATGTTTTAAAATGTGGAATTATGCTTAAAAATTATCTCAGGATAGAAAATGATAGAGTTAAAAATTTTTTAAATATGCTAGATAGATTTTTTTTTGCTAAAATTTTCTGATTCATTTAAAAATAAATATTGTGAAAACGATTTGTGGAGATAAGCTTATTCGTGTACAATTTGCTAAAAACATGTCTTAAGAGTAATACAGGATAAAATATTAATTCGTTAAATCAATAACTGTATACGAAATAATCTTTAAATATATTAAATAAAAATATAATTAAATTGTTTTTGAAAACTATTTTTTTCTGATATCAGAGAATAAAATCAAACAATTCTTTTATAACAATGTTATTTTCACAATTTACGGGACGTTTATATAGTATTTTAAATTAAGTTGAACATATTTTTGGCCTCTATAATAATAAAGATTTTAAAAGACAAAAATATCTCAAAAATAACTCTTAAAATACTAATTTTATGAGTTATTTTTTTTTGAGTTACTAATTTTATGAGTATAACAAAATCATAATAACATTGGGGTGGAATTCGTGTATTTATACGACTTTTAAATAGTGAAATTATAGGTATGTTGCATATCATCATGCAAAATATGATGACCCAGTCGTCTTTTAATAGATTTAGGGTGCTTTTGGAAGTTGATAATATTAAATAGTGTTTTTCCCTTACAATATAAATATTATAGTTGGTCAATTCATAAATGATGTTGAATTATAAACCGATATTTTTATATCATCCTTTTGCCTTTATTGTTGTCCGTTTAGTTATAGACATACACCTATGTTTTATTTATCATATTGAACATAACTTTAAACTTAAAAATTCTTAGATTTTTAAGCAGGAATTAACCTTGGAAATAAATTTAAATGCCGTAATGACAAATAATTTAAAAATATGTGCAAATTTTCTAATATATAAGGTTAAGACTAAAAAAAATAATTGAAATTCATAAATTCAGTGCTTCTATGCATCCATATTAATTTAAATTTATGTATTTTAACTGAGAAATATGCAAATAGCTTGATTATATATATATATATATATATATATATATATATATATATATATATAT
>JAOUZG010034366.1:1349540-1371766 GCA_026289955.1 Argiope argentata | reverse complement strand
TATATATATATATATATATATATATATATATATATATATATATATATATATATATACAGAAGTATTATTTGATACCCTTCTTAAAATTTTTTATGCATCATATTTATATTAATTGGCAAGAATTTATATGGATGATTTCAAATAATTTACAAAACATTTTCAAAAATAATTAATGTTTCAATGTTTTAAAATTAATATTGATATTACAAGTTCCAGAAAACAATTCCAATTAATTGCCTGTATATTTTCTTAAAAAAGAATTATTATTTTAATATTTCATCCTTAAACAAACCCTGTAAAATAAGTATTTTAAATCCCGTAAATGAAAACAATTGTGCATGTATGACGCAGTACAAAAGAAAAAATATTTCTAACAAATGACATTTGAAAATAAATCGTTACTTTAATAAAGGATTTTTAAAATTTGTATGGAATACCGGAATATAATTTCAGAAAGTTAGCAAAATTTTTGCCGTTAACGTTTTTAAAATGACAAAATGGTGAAGGAGGCATATTTCGGGGAAAATGTTGTTAATTGCTTTCATTCAGAAAGCGAGCATGCGAAAAGAAAATTGCACTTATTTATGTTCTCCGGTTTAAAATGGGCTTAATGTTTCTGGGTAGAGTTAATTGTGTGATCATAACGAGCAATCCTTTTAATCTCACAGCCCATTAGCAGTCGGATTTCTGCGCTTTTCAGCAGCTGAACCGGAACTTTTTCCGGCGAAAAGATTAAAAGAAAAACAAAAGCACCTCCAGCACAGCTTTTCGCATTGTCGCAGCTGGAAAAACTCGAACATAATCGTGCTGTGGAGGGTAATTCAGCTGTGTTTTAAGTAGGAATTGATTTAACTCCTTTTTTTGCATTCATTTAACAAAGTTTTTACCGAATTAACATGAAGGTGTAGAAATACAGAAATGAAAGTGGGGAATATATAGAAAAAAACCCGATTGTTCTATAACTAAAAGTGAAAATAAAAGACCATATAAATAAAAAAATATATAAGTTATACTTCTTTCACACACTAGGCCTGGTTAAAAGGGAATTAAAAATTATTTTATTATTTCAGTATATATTATACATAAAAATTTTGTATATATTATTTCAAATATATTTCTTAATTTTCTTTAATTTTAGATACCATCCTGAATGTATCAAACAAATGAATTTTATATAGATTAAAAAATAAATATAATGTACAAATACCTAGAATTAATAGAGAGAATTGTATTAAATTTCATTTTTTTAATATAATTTCTTGTACCTCAGATTTAAAATTGCAACTACCAAATGCTAGTTTCATTTTTTCTAAAACCAAATTGATAATTAAAATTCTTCTTCTAAAATTCATCAATACACTAATATTTCTAAAGCAAATAATTTAAGAATACCTGATCAATTTGTTTTAATCTAAAGAATTTTTAAAGCCAAAAACACACACAAAAAAAACAACTCAAAAATTGATATTTATTCAATTCCTACTATTAGTTTACACTCTTTTTATCTATATATAATATTATGCTAAAATTTTCAATTGCTAATTAATCGTTAATTCATCCACACAAGTTCAAATACATTTTTTAAAAACTTGTAATGGATGACACTTTATGATAATCCCATTTTTTATAATATTAATTTTTCTGAGTTAAAAACTAACTTTTCCGTCAAAGAATGAATAATTTCCGCCAAAAGATTTCTGAAATATTTTTTTCGATTAAGAGGCCCAAATCACAACAGTTTATTAAGATTAATAATGAGAGACACATTTCAGTTTCTACATATTTGCAAGGAAAGGATTTTCACAAATTCTTTGATTTTAAGTCAAAAATAAAACCTTTAAAAATATTAAATTTTTAAACTGCGAACGGAAATAATAAAATTTTTATTAGAAAAAAATGGTTTTTCCGTTGTAAAACAGAGTTGTTCACGAATGTAAGAAAAGCATTTTTCATGGAAAACTACTATATAACTGGAGATAATAAATGATTCGCTTCTTTTTTAATCTTTGCTTTCAAAAACGTTGCGCTATTATACTCAAATTGAGGGTCTTGTTAGTTGGCAATGGCAACCATTTTCAGCATCAGTATTGGAGCACCAGATTGCTTTGCCTCGTCATGAAAGAAGTGGAGCTCAAAAAGCGATAAATGAAAGTCGAGATGCTTTTTAAAGTGTGTTAAAACTTATTCCTTTCTTTCCTGGGAACTTACTTTGACTTTTTTTTCTTATTTAAGTCAACACCTTTCTTTATAATTTCATTTTCCACTCAGTATTTTCCTCTCTACTCTGCAATCTGTAAAGATATTAAGCTACGATCGCAGTCTGATGTAAAATCTAGATAAATGTTAAATGAAATCACGGAAAAAATTTATATTTGAATTATTTACTTTTTTACACGGGGTTATTTTATAAGAATTCTTTTTGTGAAATGAGGATTTTTAATTTTATTAGTGTTTATATTTTAAAAAAATGACTAGCTATTTCTACCAGTAATCGAGCTGAATATGAGTGTATGTGCGTCTATTGGTTGTCTGAGAGTCAAAACGTTGTATATAGAGTCAAAAAACATTTACAGCGTAAAATTTTGACTTTTCAAAGTCTTTGAAATTTATATGATAGTTTCAGTTAAATGAAAAATTAAGAAATTATGGCGTTCTATTTTTTCTGCATTTAAATGCTGAAGAAAAACTCTTATCTTTAAAAAATTATCTTCAAATTTTTATGGTAAGAAAACTATAGTAAAGTACTATAAAAGACAGCGATCAATATAAAAGCAATTTTACAGGCACTTCCAAAGATATAATGATGTCATTAGATTCAACTTCGTAAGAAATCTTCATTAATTAATCATCCTTATATTCAATAAAAAAATGCTACATGAGCAGATAATCTGGAAAATTACGATTTTAATAGCACTAGGAAGTCACAGGACTTAAACTACGTTATTATAATTTAAATATAGAATAAATAAAATAGATGTAAGCATATATAAGAATGAGTGGATGTCTCATAATTTGATGCAAACAACTACTTTACTGAATAAAGTAGTGTTTACAAGGTCGCATTTATAACTCAAAGAATCGCCATGCCTACTTTAAGAATTGTCCGATGGTAGAATGGCAAATAGTTGTCCCGATGAGACAGTCATTGTCCATTGTCCCATTATGGTCACGTGATCTTCCTCAGATAGGCGTGACCTTACATTGCGCACAATAGCTGGTCTCGTGTGAACGCTGCTTAAATTAAAATGCCATGAGAAGGATATTTAATCAAAATAAAATAAATAATTCCAATGGATCTGTTTGATGTTGGCTAGTCATAAAGTAATTAAAGAGAGCAATATCATAAGTATGTGCATAATAAAAATTACCTTGTATTTAATAAGGTCTTGAATCTTATGAAAAAGATAAAAAAAACGTATGATGCATTTTAAACTTTAAATTATCCAATTTAATTTTATTCAGGAAAATCTAATTGAAAATAAACCTTACTTTATAGCAAGCATTCTTATTCTAAATCTGTAATTCTGCTTTTCTAAAAAAATCTACTCGAAATTCCTATATAGATACCTGTTTTATAAAATTACATATTTCGATATATCTTATCGCCCTTCAGGTGATTTCAATTCCTGCAGTTTCCTTGCTCACGGCAAATTGGAAACTACGTGCGAGGTAGAAACTTTTTAAAGTAAACGGCTTTGATAGTAAAGAAAGAAAAACATGGGAAATACATACACAGATCACAATTTTTTAATATTTTTTTTCTGAAATATTTTTTGACCGAATGCTCCGCAATTCCTCTTGGACTTTCAATTTAGTGGCCGGATTTCAGCCTGAGTTCCTTCTTCAAGTTTACATTGAGAAATAGAATAGCAACATGAAAAAAATAGTTTCGAAATAGGATTGGACTTCTGAGCAGTAAAATGTTGCTAATGCCGCTAGATAAACAAAATTTGTCGCTTGAAAGGACGGATGAAAAAATTTATACATTCAAAATTTATCATTTCAAATTTCGATTTCCTATGGGTTTTTCTTCTTCTCTGGATTGTGCATTTACTAGTAGAGGATTTAGCTTCAGAAATGAAATCATAGAAATTGTTGAAAAAGTTTTGAAAAAGCATTTTTTTAACAATTTTCATTAGAAAAATGTGTCTAGAAGAGATGTGAAAGAGTATATTGTAATATAACAAAACAATACAAACTCATCGATATGATCATTTCTTTCTAAATATATTATCATGTCAAAACATGTTATTTTCGAAATGAGGTATCTGCCGCGAACAAAAATCCGTAGGCGAAAAATAACATTTTTTTATCTGCACGAGCATCTCAAGAAATCAGGTTTTAATAATGCGTTGTCATTGCATTTGCAGAAGCTCTAATTAAAAAAAATTAATGACTACAGAAAATAAAACCTTAAAAAATGTCATTTTGAGCGCGTGATTATATGAAATGATAATAACTACGGAAATGTAACATTTTTAAACAATAAATGCTAGACAAAATTTATTTAATCGTTAGATAGTAAAGTGCCTCATTCAACGAAAGAATCGAAATGAATAAAAATATAATTCAACTTGCACGAGCACGTGGTTCTTAGCCGTTTAAGAAATTATGTTCCGACATGATACATTGAAATATGCATAGCAGATTTCATTTTAATATTTTATTTAATTTTTATTTCTTCTGAATTCCTTTAAATATGTATCAATTTAGGAATTTTAATAAGTAATATTTTTAAAAAATTCGAACTCGAAATTTCAGCGAATCTCAAAATTTATATTCCCTGATTTCGAAAAGCACATTTAAGAAAAATATCTGTCTGTATGTGACACAAATAACTAAAAAAACGCTTTAAGCTTGATGGTTAAATTTGTTATACGGTCTTTACACTAAATTTTCAGTTTTATATCAGAATTTTGAGTAAAATCTGTTCAGAGGTAATACTTAATTTCATAACTAAGAGAGCTAGCTGGATGAATTTCGGTAAACAGATTTATCATACTTAGTACAAACATTCAAAGTGTCAGTCAAATTCAACTAAGGATAACTTGCCGGTCTGAGCTTTCAAAAACATGTAAATACGATATTACAAAACGGCCTTGATTTAATCTCTCCCCGACCTCCCCAGTCTGCGATTTTTTTATATTTTTTCCTCCGTTTTTTATCTACATGCAAACAAAAATGAAAATAAACATTTACATAACCTTTTTAAATGTTTAAAAGCTTTACAATGCAGTAGAAAACTGGAAGCGTGAATTTCCAGAAAAATGGAAGCGTGAACTGAAATTTCACTTGAACACACTAAATTCGTTACGAACAGCGAATAACTTAAATAAAAAAAATTGATAAAAGTGCATTTTTGAGGCAATCTTTGTTTCAATCTGTTGAGAAAAGCATATCTAAAAAGATCAATTTTTATTTCGGATACTATTAAGTATATAAAAAGCATTAATCACCAAAAATTGCGCCAAAGCTACCGACACGATAGCTTCAGTAATAATGTTCAATTCTCGACAAAAATTAATATTTTGTAACTATAGTACAAAAACGTCATGCAAGTATTTCATTACCATGACCAGATAATATAAAACGTTATAAAAAATTATAAAATAATAAATTAATTTTAATATCTATAATTTTGTTAAAGTTTGGAAATAAACCCCAATACGTGTTAACTACGTTGAAAAAATTGCAGTATCTGAAATTATGAATATATAATACAACTTTATAAATATATTTATGAAAGCTAACTATAAAATCATCCACAAGAGCTAAACTTGTAATAAAGGTACTACATTTTTGTAGAAAATTCATTTGAGCTATTGACTGAAACAAAATTATAAATAATTAGGATATAAATCATTTTAAATCTCTCATCAGTTGTCTTTTTTATCGATTATTTAATTTTTTGCGACTTCAAACCTTATAAAATTGGAAACAAAATCCTTATGAATTAATTGAGAATATCTGGATGGGATTTTCTTTTCCAAGCAACTTTAGTCAAAAAGAAGGCCACCTTCGTTTTCTAGATTACCCAAAAGAATTTTCTGTCAAATATTAAATATTTTTTATTACATATACTTCACCAAAAAATGTAAAATTTCTTTAAATTCTTAAAAACAAATAGAGAACAATATTTTTAATTACGAAACATATTTACAATACGGAATTCTTCCCTTTCTAAAGAACAGTTAGGAATAAGAAACAGTAAAACTGGAATGAAAAAAATAAATTTTCAGGCAGGGAAAGTCATAAAGTTGTTCACAGTAAAATAAGCTCTCCTCCTCGTAAAACAGTCCACGCTGAAACGGCATAAACAACCCATCTCTTAATAAACATAGTCTAGATAAATTTCCTGTGTAAGTAACAACAGGAGAAGGAATAACAGAAATAAACTATTTCTGACCTTTTTATTACCGTTCTCTTTTTGCTTCTAAAATCAAACTCAGAACTATTATAAGTAAAAAAAATCCTTTTTAGTAGAGCTACAGATATCATTTACAACATCAGTTGAAGAACTACAAATAACTCTAGCTCATCACAAAGAAAGTCAAATATACAAAAAAAAAAAAAAACTCTTGTGGTTTTTTAGTGTGCTAAATTTTCAATTTCTTTTTTTCCCTTAATTTTTTTACTTGATTAACCCCTTAATCGGTTTGCCCGTACGCCGTACGTGCATCGATTTATCGAATTTTGATGGTTGTAAACAAAAAATAAATCATAATTATAATTCAGTAGTAAAATGACTTCGAATACGTAAATAAGCCATACGTAGTTTTCCATATATTTCCATTTGAATCAAAAAAAGAAAATATTTCCAATATAGAAGGTGTCATCTTATTAGATAGTAAGGAAAATAAACTGGTTAAGGGGTAAAGCAATTCTCATTTTTCAAAAATCTTATGACATCTACAAATGCAATAGAAGTAAGACGTATATTCCAAAAAAGTTGAGTTTTGTTTCGTTATATTAACTCTCCGTTGTAAAGCAACACTTGAGCTATTTCGACACGGACCTTGTAATTTTGAACCACGGCAGATAACGAGTACGTCACCAGAGCTGGTACCTCCCTCTCCACACCATGCCACACTACCAGGGGGTTGTTTAGCCCTGACGTGTTTAATTTGTAACAGACCCCCCTTACATGAGGGTTCTTCGGTAAAAATAGGGTGTTGAACCTGGAATGCTACAGCTCAACAGCCGACACCTTACCACCAGGCCACCGAGGCTCCTATTCTAAAAAAGTGACATACGAGACCAATTTTTAGAAAATTTCAGAAATATTCAATCTTATTTGAAATTTTAAAGCACTAAACTTTTGAGCACTTAATCACATCCAATACAATATATTATGTATTCATATAGGAATTATAATATACTGTATTTCTTTTCGGAGCACAAACGGTTAAAACGTGTTTTTTCGGTTTCAGAGAAGTCTGCAAAGTGACAATTCGAATACAATCTTGAGTTAATTTTTTTTTGTTCTGTTGATTGAAATGCTTTCTTTATACGTTTTGTTGAAGAGAATGAAAAAAATATTCAGATCCAAGGAATTAATTCTAATAAATGGATTTACTAAAAGGTTAAATTATCCTGGGCAAAGATAACTAAAGTTGATATCCAATTAAAAACTAATTGAAAACGAAATTTCAAAACAAAACATTAGGCCCCTCAGTATGCTTATGGCCGTATTAATTATAAAATATGAACGAACTCTGCTCTTTTCCGGCACCATTTTAAACAATGTATCATTTTGACATTTTAGTAATTCATATTTTAGTTTTGATTTTCAAAACTGCCTGTAGAGTTCCATGAAAACGAACAATTCATTTTTGAAAAAATGTAACGTAAAATAATTATATATATTTATTTTTCTGCGCAATAAACGAGTTCATCGAACTCAGGGGCTCTGCAATTTGGATCCAAGTGGATTTATTTTTTTATTTTTTCCCATTTGATTACAATAAACGTTTGACACACTAAGTAACAAAAAGTTAATATCAAATTGCTTTCCTCCAAGTCACTGCAGTTTTGAATTATTAAGTTTACATTCAAACAAATATACTGGTGGATGGACGTTTAATATATTTACACACTTAGGTTAAATTTTGATTTGAATCTACAATTTAGATGCTGAATATCTGTAAACCGGCAAAACTGCTGGCACCCTGTGCAAAGGGTGCCAATCATCAATAAAGATGACGCAGAAAATAAGCACACTACTACAAAACAGTTACAGTTATCACTTTCTGTATTAAAATTATCTTTTCTAATAAGTATTGTTTGATCTTAGAATTTTTTTAACCTTTAGGAACACTATCACTGCTTATCTTAACAATTTTGAAATAAAGAGGTTTTACAAATCAGTTGCATAAAGATCAAAATTTAGAACATGCGATACCTTTCGGCATCTGAAGAAGGCACCGGGCAGATTTTTTAAACTTAAAAAACATCAAATGGCTTCGCTGGCAGCGGGATCAGGAACCTAGTAGCGTTGCTAGCACAAAAACATAAGGACTGTGTGGATAACAGAAACCGTACATATAAACAAATCCTTTCCTAGTTTCAACTACTCATATATATATATATATATATATATATATATATATATATATATATTCCACTGACTATTCATCCCTTCTGAAAGTTGAAAATAATACTTCCTGCCATCCTATTCATCAAACTGCCCTTGTTGCACAATTATTGATATATCAAATAATCAGGGGGACCATCAGAGCACAAAAAGTATTTCCATTTGCAAAAGATTTTAAAGCAAGAATTAAGATGATTTTTTAAAGCGCATACCGATAGTTAAAAATTGCAAAATAATAAATATTTCTTGTTCGTATCCACATTAAAGATAAAATTGCATTTCCTTACTAGTGGTAAAACAAGTTTAATTATAATAAATACAGAGCTAAATTAAATCTTTAATATGTATACATATTATTATTATTCTTATTTCACCATTTTCATAAAATAGTTGTATTTCATGCACAACTCAACCATTGCAAAAAGTAGTAAACAAAACAGCCTTACGATTGTTAGAAAATCATTTGGTTGGATTGCCATTTTGGCGACAAACTCGAGGGGTACACTAAACTACACATGCACACTGCATTTTATCTGTCGGGTTCTTTGCGTTTTATATTCATTGAGATTTCATGAACTCGGATAAAGTCTAACTTTCTGTGAAAGGATATTGTATTAAATTTGATTGAAATTTACGAATTTAGTCTAAAATTAACGCCGATAAAAAATTCTTATTTAAATATAATATACAAATATCGAGTCTGAATCGATGAAAAATAATCAGTATAAGGTATTTCAAACCAAGCCACAAAAACAAAAATAAAACGGTAATTTTCCTTGGCCGGGCGGCAGCGAAAAATTTCCAAATATAGTAAAATTCCGCTAAATTTCTTAGTTATTTTAAAGAGAAAAATCTTCAAATTATGTAGAATTTCACCAAATTTTTTGGCAGTTTTTCACTGCCACCCGGCTAACTGAAAAGTGCCAATAAAACATAGGTTGACTGTTGCGAGAAATATATTTGCAGTCTAAAATCTAATATGTCTGCTAATCTAAAATGATCGTTCCAAATTTCATTCCCTTGAACACGAAATGTTTTTTTTATTGTGTTAAAAATTACATATAATTTTTTTAATGTACTCGTCAGATTTTGTAAAATGGAGATAATAATTAAAATATTTTGTGTAAGATTTTCAATATTTCCTCATTTAATACTTTGTATTTGAGAAAGCAAAGGATGACTTATTTTTTATTTGTTTATTTACTTAATATGAAGGAATAATTATTTCCATATTTTTCTACCGGACTTTCTTAATAAAACTAAAAAACATATCCACATTTAAACTTGTAATACAGAATTAATTCAACAATTCACTAGAAATATAATAATTCCAATGATGATTAGATGCAACACTTAAATAAACTATTCTAATTTGAGCAGAATCAAAAACTATCAAATCTAAATCTACAGAAAAAAGAAAGTATATTTCCAACCTTACCACAACAGAAAAAACATATAGGATTGCTATTCCGAGAAATATGTCTGCTTTATAAACGTATATATTTCAAGACATTTTATAGCCTTCGGGTAAGATTTTGACTCGCATCGCTCTTTCCTTTCGGCAAATTGGAAGATAGACGCTAAGCGGAAACTTGTTACAGTAAATGGTTCGTGTAGAGCTGAAGGAATAACACAGAAAAAGATACATAGTTAAATTTTTTCATTTCACATTTGAAATATTTCTTAGATAAATGCTTTTTTGGGGGGAGACTAGGTGATATCCATCATGAGATGTTGATTTCGGACTATATTCACGGCTAAATATCTTTGGAAGTCAGTTTTCAAACTGAAATAGTGGCAAGGTGAAATGAGTTCGAAGCTCAAGTGGACTTTTGCACAACCAATTCGAGTTAATGCCGTTGGGTAAACAGAATTGGTAAATGAATACGAAGCAGACGGAATAAAAAACATATTCAAAATCAAATTATCTGTTTTAAGATCAGACTTATAGGTTTTGAAAATTTCGTTAGAAGATGAAAGGATTTATATTCATGTATGCAGAATACGGCTGGAAGAATTTTGGGATCCCAATGCTTTTCTTTTTCCTTTCTTTTATTCTTTGAAGCGTAGAAGAAAAGTTAGAAGAATGTATAAGGTTACCTCGTAAAGAAAGGAAATTATACTGAGTGTAATATAAATATGCTAGAAAAGTGAAGAATTATTACTTTTTGAAAATTTTATTTTAATCGTTTCCGTATTTTTTTTCTCAATTTGCTGGATTTGTTTTATCATTCAATTAAAATGAGGAATATTGTAGAAATTTTTTAACCCTTGCACTCGTATGTCTCATACCATTCAAAATTATGCCTTATTTCAATATTTAATTAATTATTTTTTTATTTTTATTTGTTAATGTCATCGCATAGAAATTGTAATTTAATTGTTAACACCTTCGCATACGTTTCTGCCACGCCCATCGAATAATTAAGTTTTTCATTTAAAGTCAACAACTAAGCGACAGAGAGTAAAGCATTTAACCCCTTAACCGGTTTATTTTCCTTACTATCTAAAAAGATGACACCTTCTATTTTGGGAATATTTTCTTATTTTGATTCAAATGGAAATCCATCAAATACTTGACTTATCTAAGTATTAAATGTCATTTTACTATTGAATATAATTGTTATGAATGGTTTATTTTTTTGTTTACAACTATCCAAATTCGATAAATCGATGCATGTAACGCGTACATGCAAACCGGTTAAGGGGTTAAACATACAAAATGCACTTAGTAACGCTTCAACATCTCAAATTCACCTTATATATTATTATTGGAATCAAAAGAGCAACAAATATCCAAAACAGAATGAGTCATCTTATTAGGAAATTAACTAAAGTCGTAAAATAAAACGATTGAAAATACCTTCAGAAAGGTAAATAAAAAAGCCGAAGAATTCATTTTCTAATACGTAGAAATATATATATCAAAGCAATAAACACGCTATTTTGTTAGAATAATAATTCGAAGCATAATTATTCACCTGAGTCCAAAGAATTAACATTTCATAAATACGGATTCCTTTTAGAAATGTATAGTTCTTTGTGGATAATTTTAAAATTCGCTTTCATTATATAGGAGGGATAAACTGAATTAATCAAAAAATAATATAAACTATTGAAATAAATTTAGTTATACAAGTAATTTTATGAATGGGTTTAAGTTAGCTCATCAAAACATAATTTAATATATTCGGTAATTTCTTTATAATTAAAAAGACTTCTTTTCATCATTCATAAATTATTTTTGTACTCAAATTTAAGTAAAATAATAAAACATATGTATCTCATTTTTGTTCTGTTTTGAACACTAAAATATTGAGATGAACCGTTACTAGTTTGGAAATCAGAGTTTTGTATATTGGAATGATTCGATTTTATCGTATGCATTTAAATATTAATCAGAAATTTGAATATTCAAATAAGAAGTATCCAATATTATTTATGTAATGCACTGCACATTGTTTCCTCTTTTGATGATTTATTCATTTTGTGTTGGGTTTTCGAAACTTTGTTTAGAAAAGTGGAAGAATATTTTAGATTCCTGTATTACTTTTTACTTTATTATTAGTGGAGGAAATAAATATAACCAATTATCTCACAATGTCAAAAAAAAAAAATCGCGAATGTCATATGGCTGCTATCCATAAAGACAATTCGGTATACTATTCACTCAGATCTATAACTAATATTCAGAAAAGGTAAAGAGTTATGCTTAATTTTTTAATTTATAAAATAATTATACTCATATTTTAATTAAAACTAACTGAAGTGCGCTATAAAGTGATTCTAAATTTTTAGGCAATTTTGTGTGTGTGTGTGTGTGCGTGTTTTAAATTAAAGGAGTTCGATTTTCTTTAAAAATTTATTATCTACAAAAAACTGACGGATGTCAACAGTTGAAATAGATTTATATATTGGTTCTTAATATTACTGGCATATTTTAATTTCGTCAAGTATACCTATATGGAGCAGTCACATATGAGTAATAATAATTTCTATACATTAAAATATGGCTTAACACTTTTGTATTTTTACAGTTTCATTTAATGTTATGGTTGATAAATTGTATTCAGATAGATACAGAATTAAAATCTATTAAATCATTTGTGGCAATTAAAGTAACCTTTTAAATAGGGAAAAAATAATCCACGATTACCCATTTTTATTCAGATAAAACGATATTTATAAACGTTGAGGTATTTGAAACTTTCATATTTTTGTAGTTTTACTAATATCCTGCATTGCTTAGTTTAGAAAAGAAGTCGCTAAAATATAAAAATGTAAAATAAAATGTATTCATGAAAGATATTGAGATTAGCATTTAGATTTTAATCGGAGCATTCTTTTACTCTACGAATATAAGTATAATTACGATTAAGATGCAAAACGGAAGATTCCACACAGTATTTAAGTATTACTAAAATACTTGTAACCCTTTTGAGAAGCGTTTAGGAGAGTAAAAAAATGTATAAAAATAGGCTTAAACGTTTTTCAATTAACTGATGCAAAGGTGATACTTGATAAGAATTAAATGTGTAATTCGGTTACTATTAATAAATAATGAAAACTATTCGTATTTAAATAAAATACTTCCCAAATCAAGGTTTTGCTTTTTAAATACATTTATTAAACCTTCAGTGGATTACTGACCGTTTTGACAACTACAACAGCAAATATATGAAATTTCAAACTTACCCCAGAATGTTAATCCTTTGATCCTTTCATGTTTCCAAGAGATCCTTCTGTTAAACTGATGCATCCAAACGATATAACTGTTTCAAGTACATAGTCATAGAAAGTTACCGATATTCTGTAGACAAGGATCTTTACATAACTAAAAGTAATTTCTAAGAACATTTTAGAAATAACGGGATATCTAAAGATATCGGCAAGTCATTGTATCGAAAAACTGATGAAGTTAGTTAAGTAGGCGGAATGATTCCTTACAGATTTTCCTCTTAATATTTTCTTTCTGATACACTGTTTTTGGTTCTGTCATCAAAGCAAATCTTAAAATTGGTAACTAGATTTGTCTTCTCTTTACAAACTAGTGTACCAAATGACAGGAATCCCTTATTAAAAAGAGGAAGGGTTTTTAATCAGAAAATCTCATATCACAATTACCATCCTGGATTCATGAATGGGAGATAATGCCAGAAACTATTTGATTTGTTTGCACATATTCCACAGAAATTCTCTTTCAAATATGCAATGCATAGTAATACTTTTGAAATTGCATTGTTTCAGTATAAAATGTACATATGGTTTACTGCCATGTCTGTATGATCCATTGTAGAGTTGTTTCTGAGTTCGATGCATCTTTTTTCTTTGGACGACAACATAAATAGTTGAAGCAAAACACTTGAGCAGGAACACTTTTGAAGTTGGAATCGGATGCAAACTCTGTAGTTGATTATTTGGTTGCTGGATAAACGCAAGAATTCCAAGACTAGCTTCCGATGTTTGAAGTTTATGAAAAAAACACAAAAGTTTTCAAATGATAAATCAGTTTGCCTTTCTTTGAACATCACAGCTACACAAAATGACCACTAATAGGATTCTCCTTTATCGTAAAATGGAAAGGTAACAGCATATAAAAACACTTTACAACAATCAATGAAATCTTTCCAACATGTCATTTGAAGCCAGATAACAGTTTGTTTTTTCAGATCCATTCAAAGCTTTAAAATGATTGAAATAACTTTGATTCGAAACCAGTAAACTACAATCTGTAATAATTGCAATGTTCAGAGTTTCAATCTAGCTTTCAAAATTACTTTAATACAAGTATCAGGTTTCATGAAAAAGCATTTCCAAAATTTCCAGCCACCTTGAATATTTAGTAGACCACTATCCAGTAAGGCCACGCACGCGCAGAATCAGTACAGTAGTAAGAAATTGGTCCATCGAAACAAGAACTTGCCTTTATCAGCACATGCGCAAATCTTCTTTCTGGGTACACGCGACATACTGGAATCGTATAACTAGAGTAAATGTGGGTTCACGTGGGGCCAACTATTGGGCGCAATGGAAGATCACGCCTACTTTCAGAAAAATCACATGACGGCAATGGTACAATGGCAAACGGTTGTCCCGTTGGGCTAAGTTGTTTCGCATGTTCATATGAGGACAATACAGAGACAACAGTACAGGGACAATGATAGCGTGCAATAGTTGGCCTCATGTAATGGGCCTTACCTTAAATATGATTATAAGCAGATAGAAATTGATCTAATATCTGAAGAGAGACAAAAAAACTGCCTTGAGAATTTAATATTATTCAATATTTTATTTTTTTGGTAGGCAATTTAATATTCAGAGAATTAGATGCAGCTTTTTCTTCAATTATTTGAATTAAATCCGTCTATAGTTAATCAAGTTTTAGTTTTCTCTCCAAGATAGGGTTGGAAAAGAAAACTATTGCAAATAATGTTCATGAAAATGTCTGGAATTAATAGAACATTTGGTCAGTTGAAGAATCACAAATTAACTTTGATTGTTATGTAGGTTCAATTGATTTAAATTTCAATTCTTAATCCTTCCCCTTTAAATACTTAAGAACAATATATAGCTTCGGTTTCGTAAACATTATTTCATAATAAATTTTAGAGAGTTTTTGAGATATATCTGAGGTAAAGCCAACGTTAATGTATTTAATCAGCATTATATTATGTTTAGATATCGTTTTCAAACTGTCTAGTTTGATGAGGAGAGAATGCTCATCAAAGGAGAGAAAAATAAATACATTTTATAAGTCAGCCTTCAAGAAAATATCCGAAATCCTGTAAAATGCAATATTTTGAGATTGATTCTAAATCATACACACTATAGTTTTTCGCATTAGGATTTGACTAATGAAAGAAAAAAAATGTATTTGGTTCAAATGATCATATTGGTATGGGATAGCATATGCTGAAAATTCCGAGGTTTCAATTTTAACAGATGTTTTTGTGTTGTCTTTCGAGGGCGTAAGCAAATTAGCATTAGTTTGCTTATTTTTACACACTTTAATTGAACTAACCATATATGGTAATCAATGTATGGAATCTTGAGTTTCTTATTACTAATGACAAAGGTATAAAGGGCAGCTTTTATATGTGAAATTTAAGCGAAATAACGTTGATAAAAGATAGTCACTGCTAAGGAATGGAGCAAATATTAATCAATCTTATCCAATGGTAATTTAGAAACAAATTTAACCTCATCTAGTAAAAAAATATAGCTTTCTTGTAAAATGGACATGCGAAGTTGCTATAATTAAAGACCTACTCAGAATTATGCGAATTCTGGTTAGTATATTTCATTGAAATTTGGTTTATGTGTATATGGGCCAAGCGGAAAGGAAAACTAGAAGAAAAAATGGTTTCAATTTTGGGTAATAGATGACGCTTTTCATGTAATTTAAGAAGAGTTTTAAATGTTTGTAGTCCATCCAATTTTTGATTCATATATAGCTGTACTACTCAAATTGTTAAGTCGTAACTCCATTTATAACTTAGCTGAATTGCAAGAGTATTAACGGATAAGATACATGTGAAAACGGTCAATGTCAAAAGATGGATTGAGAAAATTTGCACTGATCAGGCAGTTGGGTATGTTTCCAGAAAGATGACTGAATGAATTTCAAAAATGTGCTTTATGTTTCTAATATTCTTCGATAAGTGCTCTAGAAGTGTCACATGATTTTACTCCCGCGCTGTACATTCTGTCAGTCCTTGGTCTACGAACGTTCTGAAATTTATTTAAAGTAGTATGCAAGATCCATATGGTGTAAAAGATGCACCCTCACGGCCTGGAACAGCAATTGATTTTAATTTCTAATTGTTTCTTGGGAATTGTTAATGAAGTATTGTAATGAGTAATGAGTTGTTAGCTTAAGAATTTTTTGTGATTAATTGGGTATTTTATTTAAGACGGAGAAGTGAACAATAGAAATTGCCTCATGTACTCATATTTTATATCAACAGTCTTTGCTTTCTTATTCTGCTGCGGTGTGATTATGTTGTTATTTCATTGTTGGTCCTTTTTTTCTCTATAGAAATATATTTCTCAAGAACATCACTTAAAATAACGTTACTTAGAGATTTTAATGCAGCATGTTATGCCTGTCTTACAAGTTTATTTAGAGAATGCGCGAATGTTTCGGAATTAATGACTTCGCCTAAGTTCTTTCGATCCTTTCTGCCTTATTACCCAACAAGTGAAGAAATATTTTATGCCTAGTTTGAAGATAATAAAGTAACTTCGGAACATTTTTGAAATGCCTGACCTATTCCTGTAATAAGAACTGAATCCTTGTGATTTCTAGTTGTGAAAACTTCTTAAAATACGTATCGATGTAGAAATCAAGAGCTCTGTATAAATTTAAAGAAAGCAAAAATAACATATCATGTTACCGCAATTCTTCAAGACACATTTCATATTGGTGGTAAATATGCAATAACTTGTTTTGAAAATGTGATCGATGCAAATGAAGAATGCATTGGACCTTTAATGTTACTAAACAATTTTGTTCTTCATATATATTTTTTAAATTTATTTCTGACATTTCATATTATGGTTGAAATTGTAACTATTGATTTTTATTATGGGTGTTTTTGCTATATATAAATGATATTTTATTAAAATCCTATTATATAGAAAATATCAATGTTGTTGTTTCTTATGGCACTTGCCATTGACAAGCTCACTGAGGTAGTCAGCAATTAAAGCCTAATCAGCATCAATTGTTTTGTAGAAGCGCCAACTAGAGCTATGAATACGACTTTTTCTACTCACTCATCACGTTCGCTTGCACAGCCACTTTTTTAGAGGGGGGCACAGTCGTATACCTTACATACAGATTACAGAGGAACAGCCATGCCTGAACCGGGACTCGAACCCGGGATGCCCGGATCATGGGGAAGATGCGTTACTCCTATATCAGGACGCCAGCATATATAAAATCTATTTTTCCTATATCCTATTTTCATTCAAATAAATGTAGTCGCCAAATTGGAGCAAAATGCATCGATCAGAACAGTCTCTTCATTTATCTGCTTTTACTTTAAACTCCTTGTATCCATTTAAAAGTAATAAAAATGGATTACGATGATTGTTATAGCTCAAGGGAGAATGAAAGTATAAGATACACGTTAGACAGAACTTCAGATAAAAAAAGTATGCAAAGATGTCGCTCAAATTATCATTGTTCCATAATTGCATTGTACATAATAGGATAATACAAATTAGGTGAATTTATTTTCTTATTCTAGAGGGTTAATTTTTTGTTAAATATTAGTTGGAAAAAAGGATTCTTAACCTCCAAATAACGACTTTCTAGCTTATGACACCTCATTATAAAACATTCAAGAATACATGTAGGCTATCCCGCAGATATATTTTATTTAACCATCATCTGCCTTCATTTTTTGTTTCATCAACATCCGATGGTAGACGTAATTCAAAGCTAGAGTTGTGAAATGTTAGATAATTTTCCAGAGGACGATACTTTTAATTAATACAACATTCCAGAACAATTCCATCTATCAAGCTTTTGAAAAACTGTCTCAATTAATATTCGGGAGGAAGCTACTTAACATCCGTAGGAGAAGGAGGTCTCCACGCGTCAGCGGTTCCCACTCGCAAAGCTACGAGGCTACGGGGCAATATATTTTCAGTCATAATGCTTTTGCTTCTAACGTCCTTTTAGAGGAAATAATCTAACTTTCTGTTTGCTTAATATCGCCATGTTTTAACCCATTTAATATTAATATCACCCTGTAAATACCCCTCCCCTTGTAAATATGTCCCTTTAACTCTAAATAAAGTCCTTTATTTTTTTAAAGAAGGCTTTTCATCCTTCGTTTGCATTATTTTAATCTTGGTTTAGAAACTAACCCGTATATATTAAAAAAACAACCTAAACACCACGCCACTAAAACCCCGCTATCTGAAGAGTCTAATTTTTAGAAGATTTGGTTAGACTCCCACATACATTTACAATAGATTCAATTTACATATCGATCCAATCTTTAAAAATTAAAAGCGTAAATAGAGAAACGCGTTCTTGAAACAAAGGAATCGAGTTTAGTAGGAGTAGAACATTAATATATTGAATACGAGTTCCCTGCTGAGAAGAGTAGAATTATTTTTTATTTATTAATTTTTATTATGCATTCTCCTTCGTGAAAAATTTAAAACTTCGTTGAAATCTGAATAAGGTCTGAAGAATTATACTTCCCAATTGTTCGAAACAAAATGTGCGAAACCCTATAAGTGAGAAAATAAATTCAGTCTTCCTAAAGAGAAAATTTCCCGAAGCCTTCCATTATAGTGTGAAAGCTTCCCATTGTAAAATTAATATTTCTGTTTCTTTTTAAACAAGTAAGAATATCACGAAAAAAATTATAATCTAATACAAAGAAATTAAAATAAAAAACAAATGGAAGGGAAGAAATAGCACGAATAAAAAATACTTTCCTTACTTCATTTGTTCTTCATAATCTAACTTACTTTTAAATATTACACACTGGAAAAAATTCTTATAAGTTTTGGTAAAGCAACAGTTTACATCATCAATATCAAAACACCAGATTGCTTTTCGGCTTCATGAAAGGAGTGATACTTAAAATATGATACCCCGAACTGAAAGTACTTTCTAGAGCAAACCAACCTTTCTTCCTTCCTTTCTTTTCTTTTGATTTATTTGCTTATTTGATGTAACTTTTTCTCTGCCTCTTCAACCTCCACTCAACATCTTTCATCTGCAAATGCACTCGGATCACGATTGCAGTCAGACATGCTATCCCGAAAGATGGAGAAAAGAAATAGGACAAAAACAATTTCACTCCCTAGAACGGAAATTAAAGGAGGGGAATTGTGGTTTTTCGTCGTGTTTCTTCCTTTTAGATATAAATATAAGCTTCAAACAACCTAAAATTGACTCTTATGCTCAGAAGTCAAATGTTAATTTTTTTTTTTTTTTTTAGTTTTTAGAGTTATATACCTGTTGACTTGGCGACTGTTGTGTGGTTGAAAAGTAAGGAAAACATCAAAAAAAAATTCAAAAGAGTAAGGGTTTTAGTTATTTTTTAATTCTTAATTTTGATACTTTGTTATTTTAAAGAATACTTTTACATGCTGTATGTTTTTTGTTGCTGTTGTTGTTAGTTATGGCACTTTTTAAAGATAGTTAGCATGCCTATCAGCGATTCAAACTGAATGAGCGTCTCTCGTTTTCTAGTAGTGCCAACTAGGGTCAAGAGTACGTCATAACTGCACAAACGTCACAGCTATTTTTAGGGGATGGACTTCATTCATGCCTTTTCACTCATTCATTAAAATCATTTAGTAATTTAGATCTGCAACAGAGAACGATCACTTCTGACACAGCGGTATTACTTTCCACATGGAAGATTTTGTGACCACGGCCGATTTAACGAGTGCCATTCATGACAAACTCGAGGAATCTTCGGTAGTCGACGTTCGAACTCGCAATCTAAGGAATATGAGCCCAAAGCTCCACCAACCGGGATATCCCGGCCTTTGTAAGTTTTCATGTATTTTGAATTGAATGAAATTTATGTTTGATTATACTTAAAACGTGTATGGCTATTTTTTTCACTTTACGAAATATAAATAGAGAAATCGCCAAATCATTTAAAATTAAATTTTAAAGAATATCCTAGTTTCAATCTTCTACGTGTCTAAGAAATACATGTATGGAATTATATTTATATCTCTGTTTGTTTCCCAATGCAATAATTCAGTCAGCAGACATTCACAAAACGTTATCGCATATTCCCGAATAATGTTATTATACGCCTCTCATGACATAAAAATGACGGCCTTGGCTAAGCCTAGAATGGCATTCACGAGTATTAGTTAGAAAATAGTATTCTTTGTTTCTTCGAGTTTGCACTTTTACTGAATCTATCTTGCATTCGTTGGCAATTCAACCATGCCATGTGGTTAATGGTATCTGGAAATCGAATTTGGATTTTAAAGGTCTCTTTTTTTCAAATGATGGAAACCAAATGTGATATAAAAATACAATTGTTGCCAAATCATAAAACTAAATTTCGCATCGTTAAGATATTATATTTCTGAGTACACTTGTTTACTTCTTTAAGAATTTACAGTCCAACATAGGATCAATCCTTCTTCATTTACAGTTCGAATTTGATTGGTGTCTACACTTCACATTTTAAATCTGAATCCTAAATTTTATTTACATAACTTCCTTCGTTTAGTAGCTGTCGCGTTAATTTATATAATTTGGTGAAGTACTCCAATTGATTGAACATTTAATTTTATCCAACGATTGTACATATGCATTTTCTTTGAAACATTTAATAATATAAGGGATAAACAGTTTTAACATAGCAATATAAAGCTCTAAATACAGCAAAAAAGACAAAAGTTGAAAACATTTTCTATTTTTATCCAATTTAACTTTTTATTAGAAGATCATTAACAATTTTCCTTTATAAAAATACTAATAAACCAGATTACAGTTGAAAAACTATGAATCTGTTTTACTTAAACTGTCATCAATTGTTTAAAAAAATTAGAAGTGAATCTTAAACCTATTTTTTCCATTTACAATTAATTTTAATGAGCGAGCGTTAGGTATTCTATGTAGACAAACTCTACTATGCAAAGGATTAATCGGAGCCAGATAGGGATACCATTCGTTGACTTGCCTTCAAAAATTGATATGCATAAACTTTCAAAGCAATTATCTTACAAAAATTATTTTAAAACTATAAAACATAATAATTCCTTTCTAATGATAAAAAAATCTGTTTCTTACGATTTTCAACTTTATTTTAATAATAAATTTTAAAGTCAGTTTGATGCACTATCTGTCACAATGCTTTTAAATGATATATTGGAATTTAAACTTATCTATCAAAACATTAATTAGCATATTTTCACCAATCCTTAATTGAATGGTATGACTTTAGGTAATATATATATACTTTTTAATTTGCAGTTAATTAATTTAATTGGATTAGTGCTTTTTTATATCTAATATCAAGCTAAGTTTAAAAAAACATTCCGTACAAATTATTTAAGGCCTAAAAAATCAGTAATCGGGATGAAAAAACTGATCACTAAACACAGTTACTTCATTATTATAATTTTTAAAAGCAGATTGATTTTTACGAAAACATACATCACATATACTTATCATTCAGAATAAGGATTCTACACAGACATAATTTTTTAAGATTATCTCTAAATACAAATAAAAGCAAAAAGAAGTATGCAATATAACATTTCTGACAATCTTTCATTATATTTATATTATATTAAAAATAACTTTGAAAGCATTAAGGCATGAATATTTTCTTATAATTAAAGCGTAAAAAACGAGGAAAATTAGAGTTTTAAATTCTATTTAACTTTATACCAAAATACATTTAAAAAAGTTTTGAATGGTTTAGTCACACAATGAAAAATGAACACATTATATTGAGCTATTAGGATTTAAATTCAGTGATTCATTTACCTATGATTCGAGCTGATTGTCGGCAGTTTTCTTAATTTATTTATATGGTATAAACAAACAAATTATATATAAAGCATGTAAAGGAGCAAAACGAGTGGCTTTATGTAGAGTGCATTGAATGACCTTACTTGACCT
>JAOUZG010034366.1:1337175-1347891 GCA_026289955.1 Argiope argentata | reverse complement strand
TTTGAATCCTTGTAATGGATGAGAATCGAAAATCAACAATTAAAAGATATTGTTATGTTAAAGGACTTGAGTCAAGTCATTCAAATATCAATCATCATCTTCACATTTCATATTGTCTCTAGCAGGATTCACATGCCGTTTGAATCCTTGCAATGGATGAGAATCGACAATCAACAATTAAAAGAAATTTTTATGTTAAATGACTTAAGTATTCTCAGAAGAAAAAAAATCAATCAATCAGCATCGAATTTTCTTGTCTTCTTTAGTGTCATTTACATGCTTTTTGAGTCTTCTCGATGAATGAGAGAGAATTAAAAAGAAGCTTTAAATTTGAATGACTTGACTATTCTCAAAAGTAAACTTAATCATCATATTCATATCTCCATATCTCATTTAACATGGTTAGGTTTTTTAATCCTCACCGTGGATGAGAGTCGACAATTAAAACTTTTTCATGTTAAAGGACTTGAGCATAATCAGAAAAAAGGCCAGTCATCATTATCCCATTTCATGTTTTCTCTAGAAGGATTCGCATGATGTTTGAATCGTTGTAATGAATGAGAATTGACAATTATAAGAAATTTCCATGTTAAATGACTTGAGCGTAATCATAAGAAAAATTCAATCAATCAATCAAAATCTAATTTTCTTGTCTTTTAGGGTCATTTACATGCTCTTTAAGTCTTCTCAATGAATGAGAGTCGATAATTAAAAAAACGCTTTCAATATTAATGACTTGATTGTTCTCAGAAAAAAACTCAATCATCATATTCATATTTATGCCATATCTTATTTAACATGATTAAGTTTTTTGAGTCCTCACAGTGGATGAGAGTAGATCATTAAATCTTTTAATGTTAACTGACATGAGTTAAATGACATGACATGAGTAAAAATAAAAATAAAATAAAATAAAAACTTTCATCACTTTTCGTTGTATCTGTCCTTTTAAATATAAACTGAAATGTATTGTATCCCTATTTTCCTTTTTTGTTTTGTCATTGATTCAATGATCCTATTAAAATAGAATAATTACAAATATGACTCTAGATATCAATAAATATTAAAGAAGCATTGTAAATGGTGTAAAAATATTCGAACCTTCACCACAAAAATACATGGTATCTATTCTGAGAAATACATCTGCTTTATAGAAGTATATATTCCGATATATTTTGTCGCCTGAGGTAGGAAATCTAACCTCATGTATGTTTATTCCTCTCGGCAAATTGGAAAATACTTACTGAACGAAAACTTGTTAAAGTAAACAGTTCGGATAGCGATAAAGGAAAACACGGAAGGCATGAAGTTCACTTTTTTTCATTTTATATTTTAAATAATTCTTGGATGAAAGTTTTGATACGGTTAGATTATATTCATCTCAATATCTACGTTTCAAATTATATTCGGCGTTAAATCTTCTGTGGTATTGCTGCTTAAAATAAAATGGTAACGGTTTAAAACGAGTTGAGAATTCGAATGGATTTTTGCAAAATTAATTCATTTTGATACTATTAAGCAAATAGAACTGAAAAAGATATGTGAATCAGATGGAATAAAAACATATTCAAAATGAAATTATTTGATTATCTGTTTTAAGATCAGTTTAAGGGATTTCCGAGAATTTCGTTAGAAGAAGAAATGGTTTGATATTTAGATATGCAGAATGTGATTAGAACAAATTTGGCTCGTGATCTTTTTTTAATTTCTCGTATTCGTAGTGTATAGAAGAAGTATAGTAATCATCGAACATCTCTATAAAAGAATCTCTACATTTTGGAGCTCCCTCAGTCCGAAAAAGGCATTTTTGGAAAATGTCTGTCTGTCTTTTTATCTGTGACAACAATAACTCAAAAACACTTTGAGCAAGACGGTGGAAATCTGGTAAACGATTTTAAAATATAAGTTTAAGGTTTTTGTTAAATGCTGAATAAAATCCATACAGAAGTCCGTCTATCCTGCTGTTCGAATATAAGTTAACGTGTTAACTACACAGCTTTTAAGTACTTTTTTTGACTTAAAAGTACTTTTTATCAACCTTTAAAATACAATTTTTACTTTAAAAGCATACCATTTGGTTTCGTTCATAAATTTCAGCATTTTCAGAAAACTAGAGACCTAAGATCGGATTTTTTTTTGTAAAATGAATTACATTTTACTGTTTCCATCTTATGCTTAATAATTTTATTTTTAAATTTGAAATCATTTGAATATACATATAGATTGATTGCTTTTGTTTTTCCAATTTCTTATCCTATGATCTGTTGTTGATATAAATTCGTTTAATCATCGTATAATTGATTAAAGTATCATTGAAGTTAGTTTCGAAAAATTATATATTCGTATATAATTTGATAAATCAGATATCCGAATATGCTATCGTTAACCATAGCTTTAATAGTCTTATAAATCTTAGCATTTACCAAAACTGCTGTACAATATGATATGAGAATTAAAATGTTAAAGTAAGGAAATATTACGTTTATTGAGTCCAAATACTTTATTATTTAATTCACATTTTAGTATTTTCCTATAAGAAAATACTTTCACCCATATTAAAATCAAGTATTATTTAGAATCTAAAAGGAATGCAAGCTTATTTTGCTTATAAACATACAGTTTTATTATGCATGATATTTCCATATTCATTCAATTAATCTCTTTTCGGAAACAAATGCTTTTATCTGATGAAGGGGTTTAAAATATATCTATTACATTGAAAATGATACTGAATAATGCTTTATCCAAGATCTCTGAGTTTACGATTTTAACACTTAAATAATATGAACTGAAATATAATATCGTATACTGAATCCATACGATATTTTGATTAAACCTTCATAAGATAAATAAAAATGTATGATGTACACCACGGTAGAAAGAAAATGTCTGTAAATTTTTTTTAAAGATTTTATTTCAACAACAGTGCTGTAAAGTTTGTAGGTTCAAAAACTATATTAAAAAATTTGGATGTAATATTACATTATCTTGAGGTACCGCAAAGAATTTAAATTTAAAAAAATTAGAATTTTTTTCTTAGATTTTAGGTTGACAATAATGGTGAAAAATTCGCTTTAAGTTCAAAAAAAAAGTTGACACAAATATTTGGAGGTGCAGAACAAAAGTTTAAAATTAGAAAAAAAATTAAACATTTATAAGCATAAAAAATATTTTGATGAATTTTTCATTCATCTGCATTTAAAATCAACAAAAGATGATTTTAAATGCATATATTACAAATGAAAATAAATCCTTTATTACAAATTATAATAATAAAAAAATATTTTTTCTGTCCAATTTTGCGTTTCTGACTTCTGCATCCTTAATGATTACAAATGTTAGAGCTTAAAAGAGCTTATTTCTACTTCATTGACCCATTAAACAATTTTTTGTAAATTGAATTTTGGAATATTCACGAGTGATTCATTATATGCTCTTATGCATCCTTCTCTAGCGATTGAAGCACAGACATTTTGTGCTTTTTCCGCCATCACTCTAAAAGCTAACACCATTACTTGCATGTGACAAGGAAGCCACCGAAAGTCGAAAATTGAGTCTCCCCTGTACTATTTGGTTCAGCTTCAGATTTCTTCTGCATAAAGTTTTAACTTAATATTGAGCAAGAAGGCGCTTGGTAATTTTATAGCGTGTTTTCTATTTGGGAGATCTAGTTAGTTTGCCCTTTTTCGTAAGGAGCATTATAGTTCTTCAGCGTTGTCATTGTCGCCAGAACTTGTATTGATGCACTAGTATTCTTTGTCTGTTCTTGATTAAATTTAATTCTTCTCTGTAGTTCTTTACTCTTCCTTGTTGCGTTTTTCCTCAAAGCGCTTGGGTATTAATATCAATATTACCTATAACTATTTTCTTGTTAGAGCATTAACTGTTTAGAACCACTTATTATATAACTGATATTTTTATTTTTTTAAGTCAGAAATATGAAGTAAACGTCTAGCTTCTTCTCTTCATTCTGCAAGATTGAAATTAAACTTATCTGAACATTTTCTGCCTTTAGACTCTTGTATTTAGCATGATAAGCTTTCATCATTTGTGAAATTCTTGTGATAGAAGCAACGAGAATAAAAGAACTTGATCACATTTTTTTTTAATTATGTGAACTGAAATGTCACATATTTCGCATACAGAAGTATCCTTCCCTTAAGCAATTTTGAGACTATATGTAATATAACAGCAGAACTAGATCCACAGTGTGTTCAAAATGAAGCAAATCATTAAATATCCCTAAAATAAAACACTAGGATATTTGTCTTGTCATCCCTAACTTAAAATGAGCCATTTTTGTTCCCATCAAAACAGGCAAGGAAACACTAACAAATAAGTTACACAGTAGATAGAGGGTAGACATCAGCTCAACTGAACTAGACAAAGCTACTAATTTGAAACCATCTCTGTCTTTGTCACCAGATAATTTCCACCATGCCTTAACAACAACACTTCCGGCGGCACCGTACCAGGCCAGTGCAATAGTAAAACTGTTTTTATTCTTTTGTGTAGGTGGCAATGTCTATTGAAAGCTTTTTATTTCAGAATCGATGAAGTGGAAAATCTTTAAAAAGAAACAAAAAAGTGTATTTTTATGAAACTTTAACGTTTTTAGGGCATCTTAAGATATACTCTAATATATACTTTTTATAACTTTTATTTACCTTATCTACACCAAGAGGCGGGATTTCCGAGTTAATACAAACTAAAAACCAAAAAGTTGATTATTGCGTTAAAATATAGCAAAAATTTAATGTCCTTGCAGCCCCTTAAGACCTACTTCAATATTTTTCATATACATTATTTATTTTATCTGCACCAAAAGGCAACTTTTCAGCACTATTACAAATTAAAAATCAAAAACTGATTTTTTTTCATTTTACCGTAATGTATACTCCATTATAATTGAAGTTAAGTCTTTTGAAATCTTGTTTCTATTTCCTTCTCCTTTTTACTCCATTAACGAACACCTTTTCAGTTTGCTCCAATGAAATACTAAATAGAATTATATTAAGCTTAAACTCTAAATTCTAGTTATTTATGTGACATATAACAAATTTCTATAAATAATAAAGCAGAATGCCTATGTGTGTATTGTTCCTGTACACAATAAACAGAATAGCTCTAAGTTATTCAAATAACGTGCTTTTAAGTCTAAAATATTTTATTCGCAATAGTGCTTTAGGAGATCATATTTGAGTTATGAATAAGAGATTTAGTTAAATTTAAAGGTAATCACTATTCCTAAGAACCACCTAATCACCAAAGACGGCTAATACACACAGATATATAATAATTTATTATATATCTATGTTTAAATTATAAATTTATTACATAAATAAATTAATAATTTATGCACAGAAATTATTGTGTATAAATTATTAATTATTTAATTTATTATATATCTGTGTAATACAAAGATATATAATACATTAAATTATACTGTTATACAAAGACATATAATAGTTTATTATTATTACATTGAAATAGTTTATTATTATTAAAGTCGCCTTTAGTGACGAACATGTTTAGGTGAAGTTTTTCATTGAATTTAATTACAATTAAATCGTATAAATGTATTTTTAAGTGCATTATTTCACTAACTGCTATGCATTAAAATTATAGTACTATTTCAATTGTTTTACATATATATTTTTTTCATTGTACACGTGAAGCTTTCTAATGTAAAGCAGTTCCGTAACACTAGAGGAATTCCTCTATTTTCTAAATATTTCTATATTATTACTTCATTTTCTAATTCTTAATACAAAATATACATACCTTAAATAATAGAATGCTTCTTTTCAATGGTGGCTTTCATATTTCAGTAATCTAAACAGTTTGAATTTTTGGGAGATAGTAAAAATTATTCTTGAAAAAATTGAAAAAAATATATAAATTATCAATACTTGGGAGAAATTTGCAAGAATGATAAATTTCTAAAAGCAGTAGCGTTTAATTTTATGCAATAATATTTTCTGAAGCTATCGCTGAAAAACTATAAACTTGTTTTTTTTTAAAATTCCAAATGTAAATTTTATCTAATAAAAACAGCAACATTCTGTTTAATTTTAATTTGAGTTACAAATTGAAATTTTAAAAAAAATACCACTTCGAAATGCATGGGGGGAATACACGTGCCAAACTTCGTAATTGTTAATCAAATAATCTGACTTATAGAGCGTTAATACATATGCATACATATATTCATCTTTATCATTATTTCATATGTTTTAACATTTCTAATAATCAGATGAATTAAATAACTGTTTTGAAACGATAAGGTTAACATTTAAATTTTACATTCACCAACGAAATAAGTTTGTAATCAGTAGAATTATGACATCACAATCTGCAAGAAAACAATTTTTAATATGATGAATCCAAAACACAATTATGAAAAAATAGAAAATTAACGTTTCATAAAAGTAAGAAAAAGTTCGTACAAAATCAAGGTTTGTGGAAAAGACGAAAAAATTTTTAGAAATCGGAAACGAAAAGACAGAAAAAGGAAATTGTTGTTGATAAAAAATTGAAAAAAAGTTTATATGTCACAGAATGATGACACTTTGACCTTTGAAATGGTACTGCAGTGATCAGTTTGCGCAGGAAATTGAGACTCTTGTTACTTTTATTATTTATCTTTGATTTGTATAACATGTTTTGCATCTGTAAAGTCTTGTTTCGCTTCATTCATTTGATTTATTAATTCAAGATCCGTGTTATCTTTTGATTACTTTTGAAATATAAGCAGTGTGGCAAACATAAACATTCATTTTGTTTTGTATTATAGAAGCATAAGTCGACGTCACGTTGTAGCTGAATTAGCAAGTAAATGTAAATGATGTAAATATAATATCTCATGATACTTTTATGATTTTGACTTCTGTAATATGGTGCAAATTTATATTTCATTTACGAATAACAAGTGGGGAGTTTTGTCTTACAGTTAAGAATAAAAAATCCAAAAAAGAATTTCCCTCTTTCACAGTTCCAAATAAATAAGAACTAAAAATGAAACTAGAAAGTTAATTAAAATATTTCTGTACAATTAAAGGTTATTATATATTTAAAAAAGAATGTAAAATTCTCTGTGGAACTGCTTAGTTGAAATATTTTAACGAAGTAAATTTTAAATAAATCTCCAGAATTAAGCAACAACTATTTACATGATGTAGTTTGAAGTATCCATAAAATAAGTTTAAAAAATGATTCAATTCCTAGTTAGATTAACAAAGAAAAATTTATTTTAGTTACTTTATATTAAATAATTACAATTAATCTAAATAATTTATCCAAAAATTATTGATTTTCGCAAGAATCGAAGTCGCTTTCTTCACCTTCACGGGAAATATTTTTTTTTGATAATTATAACACACTGCACATGCGTGAATTTTCAGCGCCAATAGTGACAACGCAAATGTTGGAATTTTCTATGCTAGTTAGGGTTACGCAATACATATTAGAAATTTTTAATCTCCTTTATTATGTTTTATTTTAATTCTAAAGTATTTCAAAATGAATTAAAAAATTCAATTAATTTATAATTTTTTATTTTAAATGCATCAAATACAAAGAAAACAAACGGAATCGTTTAAAATAATCGGGCAAAAACATGCTGGGCCTAACTTCATTAGCGTGGGGAAAAAAATTCATTACTTATTTGGGGGGTGGGGAAATGAAGATTTTCGGCAAGAAAGTTAGTTTTTAATTAATTAATAAAAATTAATCAATTAATATTTGAAAAATTGTATTAACATCAAATGTGAGAGACTACAAGTTTTAAAAAATGTATTTGAACTCGAATGGATGAAAAAGAGCATTTTATTAACGATTGAAAACTATAAAAAATGTAATTATATAGGGAGAGTGTGAACTAATAGAACTAATACTAATATAGTGAATAATAGTAATACATATATAAATAATATGTATATATTACTTGAGTTTTATTTTTTTTTGATTGCATGCTATTATCAAATAGGCCTTATAAAAGAATTAAGGAAATAAAACAACGGAATTTATTTCTGGCGAAGAATTCCGCAATTCATCAAACATAGTTTAAAATTTTCTGTAGCAAATGTATCAGCTTAACTACACAAACGAATAATTTTTTAATAAAAAAATGATACAAGCAAATTTTCAAATTAAGCTACAAAGTACAGGGAACTTCATTTAAAAAAGAGACCAGTCGCCTTTCTTCTTTCCGAACTTAACGTTTATCCAGGAAAGCTGAAAAAAGTGGTTTCTATTAATAACAGTTTAGTGTCAATTTCAGAGAACTGGAGTGTTTGCCTCGACATGAAACTAATGAAGAACAAAATTTGCTACCAGAAAGCTGGGAGGCATTTTAGCATACGTTAAGATATCGTCATCGCTTTCTTTAATTTTGAATTTTTCCTTGTTAAGAAGCACTTTCGATTGAAATGTACTTTAATGAGCTGCTTTTACATCGTCGACGGTATCAACAAGTTTCCAAGAAAAAAATCAAAACGATTGACAAGGTAAACAATACTGTGAATAAGGGTACTAGAAGAACTATTTTGTTACATTTTTGGGTTAGAATATTACTGATAATGCCAAGGGACACATTAAAAGTACATATTTTATCCACTTTGTTTACCCCCTACCAATTCTTGCACCTAGCAACAAAAAATTTAAATGTCTTTTTTAATTTTTTATGCTATTTTTAATTTTTTCTCAGAACATAATATGGGAAATGAACGATTCGGTTCGCAGCAATGAACTAGATTATAATTTTCTGTTTCAAGTTTGGCTTTAAAGTTTAGGCACTTAAATGAAGTACTTCTGTACAATGATATACATTAAAGAGCCAGAAAAACATAAGGAGGTTGTACGAAAATAATTGAGGTGTTAAACAATCAGCGTAACACGATGCGGTGGACAGTGCGTATATAAGACAACAGGTGTCTGAGGAGGCTATTACATCCATTCATGCTGTTATAATTGCAAGTATCAAGATTTAAGTGATTTTTAACGGTGATTAATCGACGGTAAACGAGAGAGGGAGCACAACATTTCCGAAGTGGAGATGAAATTTGGATTTTCGCGCCCGACTATTTCTTGGATGTGCCGCGAATAACATGTTTCCGGTATAAGTTCGTATATCCGACAGCTGTGTGGCTTGAAAAAAGCCTTGATAGAATGGGATCATCCATGTCTGAAAAGAATCGTTACACGAGATAGACGTCAAACACTGACACTTGTAGAATGCAGGCCCATCAACAAGTGTCAGTGTCTGCTCTATGCAACGTAACCTGATGTGTGCTTTTGCAGCTGCAAATCTCTTCATTTACCAATGGTGACTCATCAACACAAAGCTCTGCAACTTACCTGGGCTTACCAATATGAATTATTTTGCAACGTGCGGCTCTTATAAGATATCCCCCACCTCTCACTCCCATGGCTTTGTGGTCTGTCCTTCAAGAATCATGGTGTGAACCGTCAACAGAATATCTTCACTTATTAGTTGAATCCATGCCACACCGTGCTGTGGCACTTCTGCGATACCGTGGGGTTTCTACACGATATTATATAGGTGTACCAGTTTTTTTTGGAATATCAGTATAATTAAGTCCAAGTTGATTACCTTATTTTTTTATTTTTAATTCCAGAGCAGTATACTGAATAGCTACAAATTCAAAGTAGCTACAAATTGAGAAACTACATCAAATTCTTACTAATAAATTATCATAACTGAAGAAACAACAGCTTAACAAGAAATCAATAGAAATTATTTTCATAACTTAATAATAAAAAAATAAACTTAATTTTTTAAAAATAAACATGAAAGGCATTGAAATATGATTTCTTATGTGGTTGTATTTTATTGTTTGTACCTCATCAGAATTTTTAAATTTAAAACAATTTTTGTAAAATGAATACGAGCAACCCTTCTCCAACAACCATTGACTTAATCTAGATGCAATTTCCAAATATTTGTCTTCCGTATTCTGTCAAAAAGATCGCATATAAAAGTTCAGTGTCTTTTTTTTCAGATGCTAACAATCATCTTAAATTGACAGAATGCCTCACCTTTATTAATTTTCAAAATCCATCAAATTTTATACCCTCATTTAAACTACGCTATTATTTTAGAAGAAAGTTCTGCATTTCTTGTCTTACCGAAATATTATACTTTTTCCTCATTTTTATTTTATTTTTTCGTTTAGAATAATAGTCACATTCATGGTTCTCCCCCCCCCCAAATAAAAACCTGAAAACCAACCTGATCTGCAAACATATTGAAGGAAAGAAATGATAAATAGAATTTATCTCATTGCTTATTCTGTCTATGGGAAATAGAACGTATATAACTAGAATATAGATTATCGGAATTAGCACATGAGAAAAGTGTTATAAAATTCTTTATGAAGAAATAAGCTTCTTACAACAAGTCCTTGGTCAAATTTCGCAAGCAAAACATAAACTTTTTTAAATTTTTATATTGATATCAACAAATAAAGGCAGAAAGGAAGAAAAAAATTAATTATTTATTTCCATTAATTTGCATTAAATATCAGACGAAAAAAACAGAGACCTGTTAGCACCAACCATTACCACTGTGAGTATCAGATTGCTCTATTACATCACGAATAAAATGGAGCCCAGAATCTGCTACCTAAAACTCAAGAAATTAGCCTCTTAGAACAAGTCCTCTATCAAATTTTGCAAGCTAAACTTAATATATTC
>JAOUZG010034366.1:1326016-1337165 GCA_026289955.1 Argiope argentata | reverse complement strand
TTTTTCCTCGCGAGCTTGCATTGAGTATCACACGCAGAAACAGAGACCTGTTAGCATCAACCATTACCTGTGTGAGTATCAGAGTACCAGATTGCTCTATCCCGTCATGAATAAAATGGAGCTCAGAATATGCTATCTGCTACTTGAGATACTTTTACGAGTATACTAATATCTCTTTTCCCTTTCCCTTTCATTTCCCCCTTTCTTTGCTTTACATTCTTTTGGTTAAGGAAACCTGTTTCTTTGCTCATTTCAGAATTCTATTCAATCTTTTTTTTTCTCTATGGTGTCATCTGTAAATAGACTTCGATGATGACTGCATCAGACGTACAATCCAAAGAAGGGAAAAATGGTTTTAATCTCATAAAATTTAAACTTATTTAGAAAAATGTGCCATTTTCCCTACTTACTATTTCCTTGTTTCCGTTTTAGAATATTCTTTCAAGTTTAGTTAGTTTTTTTTTTTTTTTTTTTTTTTTTTTTTTGTAAAATTGATTCACTCGTAATTTTACTTTTTTCTCCAAAAGTTTTTAAGCTATTATTTTCTCAGTATAAATATTCATATCTAATTGAAATATCTATAAATGAAGTACTTATTGTGTCATATAATATAAAAAATTAAATATAAAAAGGTAAAATGTTTGTTTCATCCTTTTATTAATAAAAAAAATAATCCAGTAAACTGCAAATTACATTTTGTTTGATTTTCAGATTATGTTGGTATTCTTATCTAATACGCCACCGTTTCCAAACAGGTAGCACGTTTAGAAAAAGGAAAATTAATGAAATTAGCTATCAGAATCGATACATGTAAAAAATAAAAGGTATTCCAAAATAAACGCAAGGCTTAAATTTTTCTTCCATTTGCTCAGAAAAATGTTTTTAACCCTATTAAAATACGATTTGATAGCTGATAGTTTGAGGTTAGATAAAAGGGAGAGTTACTTGCTAGAACAAAGCGTTTTCATTGTAGAGCAGTATTTCAAAAAATCTGAAAGTACAGAGGCCACAATGCAAAAATTTAAAATTGTTCCCTTAGAATCATATGATTTAATACCATTGAGTTACTTTTTGTGACGTTATTTCAAGTCAAAGTTCTACGCCAACAAACCCACAAGCAAGTTTGCTTTGAAATAGGCATTTCACCTCTGCATCAACGAAATTTAGTCACATTTATGCAAAATGGTCTTGAAAAATTTCTATGAAAGAATCGTATGTGCCAGCAAAGCCATGGAGGCTATTTGCTTTGTATTATACTTCGTACTTTATGATTGAATAGAAATATAACAATTTGAAGAAAGAAAACTGTGTTTTCTTATTTAATTCAAATCTTGCATTAACATGTTGTTCTATCATGCAAAGCTCCATATTTACTTACCCTAAACTATCAGCTGACAATTGGTTTTTTTAATGCGGGTTGCCAATACTTTATGGGACAGATGATGGAAAATTCTAATCAATCGTACATTTTGTGCGATTGATTAGAATGTAAAATTCAAAACCTGACATTCTTTAGGTTTTGATTATGTTTTCTAGAAAAGATTGTATTTTATCTTTATTCGCAATTTAAATGTTCATTTTAAACATTTATTTTTAATATTTTTTAGTATTATTATAATATAGGAGATTTGAGATACGTTTGATAGTAATTTTTCAATAAATGATACAATTATTTTATTTTTGTGACTTAAAATAAAGTTTTCAAAGTATGACTTAAGTTTAAAAAGGAAAATAATGGAATATATAATACATACATTACGCTGAAAATATTTAATATATTAGAACTGATTGCTTTATTACATATTTCTAGTGTATACGTATTAGAGCATAGATATAAATCGATGAAAACTGTTCTAGTGATGAAAAAATCACACGTTCTTTAATTTCTCACATAACTGTTATAGCTTTCAAATAAATTTACTTAATTAACTTAAAACTATTTTATCAGATTGCAACTGTATGTTCCAACGCTTAGATTTAAAAAGTCTACACTATATGGTTATCTTTTATATTAAAATTTATGACTAAGCCTAATGAATTTTATTCACCATTAGAATAAAAAAGAAACTAATAGAGAAAATACAATGTCTTTTACACGAAATGTATGCTAATACAACATATGATATTTCAAAAGAGAACTTAAAACGAGATAAGAGAACTTACTTATCTGCAGACATGGCTAATTTTATCTTCGAAAGAAATATGGAAATATTCCAATTTCTATTTCCCAAAAGTATATGATAATGCTGTGTAAAAATTTCTCTTCTTTTCTAAAGGAGCATTTTAGGATGAAATTTTTATAGCCTTAGGAATACAAATTTGTATAATGTAACCTTCTTCTCCTGATAAACAGAAAATTACATGCTGTAAGGATAATATTGAAAGCCCTCATCTCAGATAGAAATTGAAAAAAAAAATCCATTTCATAGAACTATTTTTGGATGAATGATTTGGATACTAAAAAAATTGGGCGATATTCATTAGCAAGTTCAATCGAATGGGGTTTAGAACAGAAATTTAAGTCTATCCGAAACTTTTGATGGAAATTTCCTAGTACACTGATGTTTTGATTAATTTCTTGCATTTTCAAAATTAATCCTCAATAGAAAAAAAAATAAAACATGGATATTGTTTTAGAAAAAAATATATAATTATAGCTGTGGCATCGATAAATATCTATGGTAAACGTATAGGTAAATAGAATTAGTTTACACATAGGTAAACAGTATTGGAAAACTTATATGGAGAAGAAGAAAAAGAAATTGAAAAAAATCGAAACTCAAAATTAAATTATCTATTCAACTTTATTGGTTGCATTTTTTTTTTAAAAAATGAGAATTGAATTTATATTCATATACGTAAAATATGAGTAGGAAACTTTTTGGATAAGAATGTTGGGTTTTTTCATCGTCATGTTATTGAGGAAAAAGTTGTAAAATTACACTGGTGAGCAAAACTTGAGCAACAATGTAAATATTAAGCAGGTAGCCATGAAACTGCAGAAAGAGTTCTTGCGATCAATAAAAGAGACACGTAATTCAGGAGAAAGGTCCTGTGCATGCAAATATCAGGAAGGAAGTGTCACAGGTAACGTAGCGTAAGCAAAACACGTGCGGTTGGCACGAGCAGCTCAAGACTACAATAAAAGGAAGAGCAGAGAAGCAATTAAACAAACACTAGTGAGTTCTTTTGTGAAATATGGCTAAAGAAATCACCTGGACGATTTCACACGGGGAAGAATGATCAGGAAATTGGAGGACGGCGTAGTGGGACCAGTGTGTCAGAGTTCGGAATCAGCAAAAGTTTCAATTCGCGCGCTTGGAAAGCCTCCCAAACCCACAGGTGCCTCCCCAGGAAATCAACTGCAATGGGTGGCTGATATATCGTCCTGCAGGCGAAAAGAACCCGAAACCAGTCAGCGAGCACTATTGCTCACCAACTGTGTACAGCAAAGGGGCAGCAAGTGTCGCGGTTTACTTGCTGCCCCTTACTGTACAAGTGTGCCCATACGCCTTCACAAAGGGGTACCTATTTTCCCACCATCCTAAAAGCTGTATCTCTATGTAAATTGAGCATCGATGGCACCGTTTAGAGTGGCGCAAGGAGCATAGAAACTGGGCATCTCATTAATAGAGTCCTGTCCTCTTTACGGATGAGAGTCATTTTAATGCTACAAGTTATTCTCAACGCCAGTTGATTTGGAGAGAGGTTGGGACATGGTTTCATACCAGTAACATCACGGAAAGAGACCGTTACAGTTATACTGGAGTTGTCGTCTTGGGAGGTATTATGCTGAACGGGAGAACTAAGCTCCACGTTTTCGACGAATGCTCTGTAACCGGAGATCTTTATTGTAAGGAAGGGATCCTTCCCCAAGTGCGGCTATTCCGAGGTGCCATTGAAGTAGATTTCGTTTGTATGGATGATAATTCACGGCCACATCAGACTCCTACTGTTCAGAGGATACTGGAAAGTGGAATATATCCTTCTAATGGATTGACCAGCGTCCTCCTCTGATTTTAATCCCTCAGAGCGTGTGTGGGAGACTTTGGAAAGGCACTTTGCGGCACGATTACATTCTCCAGGGAACACCCAACGACTGAAACAAATGTTGATTAAGGAATAGGCCCTCTTACCTCAAGAGCCGTTGGACAATCTAGTGCTGAGTATGGAGAGACAGTGCGAAGCAACCATTGCAGTAAGCATATCTCATACTAAGGAACATCTGCTTGTTGTTCTACCGTCTGGACAGACAATGATGTGTAACGATATTTTAATTTCACCAAATCCTCTTTTAGTTTTATTTCATTATTGTATGCATTGTATTCAATTTTTCGCAATATTCTGTAAGTACAAAATGCTGCCTTTAATTTCTGAATTTCATGCCTTTCAGATGATTTATCGTGGAGTTATGGCAAAAACACACACACACCTGTTGCTTAAGTCTTTACATGTAAAGTATAACATATAGAGTTATATGTCTTCTGCTATTGCAATGATGAAGATAAAATAATGATGTATATGAAGATTCATGTATTATCGTGATCAATAAATAAAAGTTCAAATGATTCAACTTTGGATGCCATTTCAAAACCTATTACACTAAAATTCCTGGTTTGTGTGATACTGGTACATACAAAATATGTCTTCGGAAAATGCAATGATAAGATGAATTTACGATAAAGATGGAGATGAAGAATTGTTTTGGTCAACAGATTCAAATTATTCGCCTTCGGATGCCATTTTAGAAATCAAATTCTCCTCCCTCCACACACACACAAAAAAAAAAAAAAAAAAAAAACCTCATAGTTTGTGTGACCATGATAATGCAAAATTTAACATATAGAGTCATATGTATTCTGCTATTGCAATGAGGAAGTTAAGATAAAGATGAGAATGAAGATTCATGTATTGTCCTGATGAATAAAACAATCTTTAAATTATTCGGTTTCGGATGCAATGTTAGAAACCAGAGTCTATCAAAATTCCTGGTTTGATGAGGGCTTGGTTCGTACAAAATATGGCATATAGAGTGATAAGTCTTCTGCTAATGTAATGAGGGAATTGATATACTGATGAATACACCATTGTTAAAACTATTCGGTTTAGAATTCCATGTGCAAAACTATATTCCATCAAATTTCATAGTTTATGGGCATCTGTTGCATGCAAAACATGCCATAAAAGGTCATATGTCTTCCGGTAATGCAATTAGAAATTTAAAATAAAGATAGAGATGAATTTCTTGTATTATATTGATCAATGTTCACATTTTTCTCCTACTTCGGATGTCATGTTCGAAATCAGATTCCATAAAAATTCACATTTTTATGTGTATCTATTGTAGATCTATATATCTTCTTCTATTGAATTGAGGAAGTTCACATAAACGTAGACTAGAAGGTTCATGTGAAGTCTTGATCAATAGACAAAGGTTCAAATATTAAGTTTTGCATAAAGAAGTGCTTCTTTAAAAAATGTATTTTTAAGTAAATAGGAAATAAAAATTTTACTTTATCAAGTAAAATAACACACACACACACACACACACATATATATATATATATATATATACATATGAAAATTTTTTCAAATTAGTATTCTATAACAAATAGTAAACAAAATATAATTATCCATGATTATTGGTATGTAGTAATAGTGAATTAAAAAAAAGTGAGATATATTTGCGAGACGCTGACTTTGTTCAATTGAATTCGAAAATACCAGGATTTGTGAAAGATGCAGTCATGATGGAATAGAAATGCTAATTCTATTTAAAAGATTCTAATTCCGAATTCCTTTTGTATCAAAATGCTTTATTCAGCAGAATCTAAAACTCCCAAATGAAGTACCGGAAATTAATCGTCCGTTTTACAAAGCAGTTATCGGATTCTTCGCGTAGGATTAAAGATTATCTTTAATTACTACATTCTTATTTGTAATTAATCGAATTTCATTAATCATTAGCTAGTTAATAGATATTTGCATGACAATGCTTATCTTTTGTACGGGGGTGGAAAGAGTAGTGTAATTTCCGGAATTTGATAGAATTGGATGTAGCTTGTCATCCACATTTAAAGCGTTATGTCATTGAGAAATTTCTTCTTTGGCTCGTAACATACGTTTATCGCTTATCAGTTAGTAGTTTAATGACATTTAGCTAACAATTAATGGGCTATTATCTTTGGAACAAAAGCTGAAAAAGGGGAACACTTCTTGGCAATAATTACGAGGAAATTTGTAAGGCCTTTCTTTTGGTTAAAAGATATCAGCTCAATTATTGGTTCAGTTTTATGTTAAGGTTTTGAAGTTACTTGATGAGTGCTAAAAGTTTAAATCTTCATAATTTGCGCGTCCTGTTAAAAAGTGTTACAAGATGAATCAAGATTAAAATGAAATCTGCAATGAATATTTCAATGTATCCTGTCAGATTATAATTTCTTGAAGGGCCAAGCACCACGTGCTCGTGCTAGTTAAATTATATTATTATTAATTTTAATTGTTTCAGGGAATGAGTCATTTTAGTATTGCAAATGATCCAAAAAAATATCACATTTCCTATTTATTTCGTTTCATATAATCACGTGCTCAAAATGACATATTTGCTGTAGTCATTAACTTATATCTTTTAATCAGAACTTTTGTAAATTCAATGACAACACGTTATTAAAAGCTGATTTTTTGAGATGCTCGAGCAGATAATAAAAAGTTTATTTTTCGCCTACGGATTTTTTTTGACACCAGAAACCTAATTAAAAAAATCATGTTCTGACATGATATTAGTGGAATTATTCTTATAAAGGCAGAGGTTGACATTGGTTTCCAATATTTTTTTGTAATGACGGGAAGTTAAATTTAACAGTACAATTTTCGAGATTATTACATGCAAGATTGTATATAGAATTAATAATTATGAAATTATTGTAAAAAGTCGCAAGATTTAAGCTGATGTATGATAGCTTATTTGGAGTGCCTCAAGACGATACGCACTGCTGTTGTTGCCGTTGTCGTGTTCCGATTTACAACGGAAGGAGGGGTGCAGTAGCTTCTGGGTGTGTGATACCCATGAGCACCTGATGGCAGAAGTCTGACTTCTAGCTCACACACGTCACAAAATCGTTCTAAGGGGCGTACTTCATTCTTGCATTTTATTCATTCATCAACAGATCGTAATTTAGATCTGGAACAGAGAAAGATCACCTCTGACCCAGTGCTCCCTTACTCTAGACATGGAGGACTTTGTTACTACCACGTAATTAACGAGCACCTGCCACACACTCGGAAAGTCTTCGGCAGCCAGGGTTCGAAGTCTCAACCTAAAGAATACGATTCCAACGTCCAACGATACACCAATTAGGCTATCCTGGCCCGACGATACATAATAAATGATGGAAATTATTCTAGTATGTATGTATCATATATAGTGATGTATTTTTAAAGATAAAAGCCGGTTCAAGTGTTTTTTGGTGAATGGTGAAAAGTCAAAAATAATTGTTCTGTTACGGAAATCATCTGGTTTGTGCATAGTTAATTTAACGTAACAAGCTGGATGATGGAAAACGAAGCTTTATTAAACCAAAAATACTAAATCGCAATTTAGGAACAAGCAATCACATAGAACAAGATTAATAAAAATCAACAATACGCAAGCAGAAGTGAAATTCTATATTAATAACAGCAGTAGCAAAACAGAACTCCTTTCAAAAAAATTCGCAATTCAATAACGTTCCAAAAAGAAATTTTATTGAGTATACTTTTATTAATCCCTTGGGTTTATATAGCATTTCAGAGATGACATGAAATTTTTCAGAAGTATCTTCAGGTATTTGTTATTCATTGATACCCCCCTCCCCCCAGAATTCTTGTATTTTTCTGAAAATTTAATTTTTATTAATCCAAAATATTCATTATTAACATTGTAAAATCTCGTCATTTTAAAATATGAAAAAATATCAAAATATATATTTTAAATTATGAATTTATTTGGAATGAATTATAAAATTACACTTATGAAATATACCCACATAGTTCTTGAGATAAAGCCTCAGCTATGCAGTTGAAGTTACAGATTTCAGACTTGATTTCACTAGTCCTTTTTCGTTTGGATGACCTTGTAAGAATTAAATTAATTAAATATCAAATGTTTATTGCTGTTGTGATTCAGATATTGGAGAAAGGTATATTGATCAAAGAATCGCCTTTACCTTTGGACCAAAGGTAAACGTTGTGAATACCGAATCCAAATATTTCACAAGCTTCTTCAAAACCTGCAAAATTCTAAGTTTATTACTTTAACTATTCTTTCATATTTAGATGCATGGTCTTTTCACCAAGTAAATGTAAATGATACAGGCATATAAAATATTACAAAATTATACTTTTATTTAATGGCTTAGTGTTTTTATTATTTTCATTTCTTTGAGTGAGCATACACTTTCCGAAAATATGATATTCTATCAAAAGTTTTCCCTTAATTTAGGGGTCTAAAGTCTTTTTTCCTTTAAATGATATATTTTAAGTGAATCAAATCTAACATATTCACTTAATACGATGATACTAGATAGATGAAGATGATCGCTAGATGTTGAAGTAAAGATAAATGACACTATATTAAGTAGATTTTCAGGAAATTTTTAATAAAAATTCTCGAAATATCTATAAAAAAACATCAAAACATAAATCAACTTAAACTAATTTTGAATTGCATATATCCAAGTATAAAAACAACATAATTTTGTATTTAATTTTGCGAAGAATTAGAAGAAAGATATGGATACCAACAAGCATTTTATAATATGCTGTACATAAGTTTTGAACATTATCAACAAGAAGGTTTTATTTTACTTGCATTAAATATATTTTATTATGATCATATATTAATTACCTACTTAAAAAAGCCACGTTTATTCAAATAGTGTCTATAAAATGTGGATAATGAAGATAAGTGATAGAATGTAATAAAAGTTTTATTGAAATACGTAGGGTTTAATCCATTACCTAACGAACATAAAAAACTTCACTAAAAGGTATGTTTATTGGTGGATATCTAAATATGTCGTGTTCCATTACTCAGACATTTGATACAAATACCTCCTGTCTGCTTTGTCACAGATAGTATTTGTTTTTGTCTGAACGACTATGAATGTCAGGAAAAAATACTTTTGCATTAAGACGTGTATTCTTTTATAGAAACTACTTCCATTTTTCTACTTCTGAGACTTCCATTCTGTGTGAGTCAAGTTTTTGAAGTACAGAATATCTGTTAATAGAATATATCTTGGAATATAACTTATATCTTATTTAATAAAAATAGTACTAATATATAATAAAAATCTAATAAGACTAATTTTTTATTTAAACATCTTAATTTAATATCTAATTAAGAGGATAAACTTTTATTTTTGAAAGCCTGTATGTATGCAATTTAAATCCATTTGCATAATGCATAAATTTTATATATTATCATCATTTAAATTACAAACATACTTTTATGCGTTAGTGCAAATACATACCACTTATACAGAATCATAATAATAACTTCCTGTCTACTGATGGCATTTAAACAAGACTCATCAGACCGGAAGTTAATTTTCGTAAAGCCTAATGGATTCTTGCATCAACTGCGTAGACTCCTGAATATGATATTAAGGCTTTTAGTTTTTAGAAGTAGTTACGCTGATACTTTATTGTGTGACAGATTTGACTGAATGTCTGTAGCCCCTATTTCACAACAGTCCCTATTTTCTTTAAGAAGTCTGTTATTAGAAATGTTTATGGCATAGAAAACTCCTCCATGCTCCAAGATATTCATAATTAGACCAGAAAAAATGTGCTCTTGGTTTTGTCAGATTCATGAGATTTTATCGGTTTCTGTATGTGGTCCCTTCTTTTCCTAAAGATTTATAATTTTATTGAAAGATTGTAGACAATCCGAAAATGAGCATTTATCAAGCATATAATAAGCAGATAGGCTGCCTTAAGAAGCAGATAGGCTGGCGAAAGAGGCGAGAGACCTAAACTCGAATATTACCAGCACCGTAATATTGGGAGATGCCAATACATTTACGAGATACAAACTGAGGGAAAAACACATCAAACAGGAACATCAATTAAGTGTCATTAATGCAGACAGGATTATTACCAAAGCTATCTCAGAACTTAGAACCCAACACTTCTCTGGAATGACCATTAAAAAAGACGGCACCAGACCCTACAGATTATGTAGAAACTGCCCAGAGGAGGAACTTATCTCAAAACACATCTTTTCTTGCACGGCCATCATAAGAGGCTTACGGGTCATTGATGAATTTACCTTTCGGGAAGACCTCTACAATGACAAGTTTGTGAACATTGCCCAGGCCGTGATTCTGACACATAGAGTAATTGGACTTGGCTTCAAATGGACACGACACCAACCAACCAACCAACCATAATAAACTCTTAAGAGGGCATCAGTAGAAGGTGTTAAAAACTCGTAGGTCATAGGACAGCAGGTCACTTTAGAATAATGGCAATTTGAATCAATGAAGGATCAAACTATAAAGAGAAATGCTTAAATGTCTTACCAAAAGCATTCTTGAAGATATAATTAGAGTAAACTGCTTCAGTAATTTAAGCTGAGGTCATAGGAAGTTGTATACTATTTATGAGCAGTTGAATATGCATTTGAAGTTAATTTTGACGATACTAAAATAATACCAGATAAACCAAAATATATTAACCCTCCAGACGGCGACGTTCAGATTGCTCTACGTACCGAAAGCGGCGCATCTGAACAACAGGTCTGTTCTTAAAAGTGTCAGTGTTTGGACAAACGGATTGCTTTCCCCTTTTGCGTGTAGTTCAGCACCGCAGGGGGTAGGCTGATTAGCGGATATCATGTTGTGAGTGACAGCTGTTATCTTATCGCAGTCTTTTCATTTCGAAGAGCATGTTTCTTTTGGTCGATTGAAATGACATTGATTAAAAACTTAGAAAATATTATTGTGTTTTAGCGGATTTTTTATTTTTTCATGAAACACTACATAAAATTTACTTTAGAAATAAATTATTTTATGTTTAATATGATAGGAATATGATTTTTAGGAATTGAAAGTGTTCGTCTTATATATATATATATATATATATATATATATATATATATATATAT